>JANTQK010001604.1:112426-151723 GCA_029224305.1 Caperea marginata | reverse complement strand
TGGAGAGGGTGTGGAGAAAAGAGAACCCTCTTGCACTGTTGGTGGGAATGTAAATTGATACAGCCACTATGGAGAACAGTATGGCAGTTCCTTAAAAAACTAAAAATAGAACTACTACATTACCCAGAAATCTCACTACTGGGCATATACCCAGCACAAACCATAATTCAAAAAGATACATGCACCCCAATGTTCATTGCAGCACTATTTACAATAGCCAGGTCACGAAGCCACCTAAATGCCCATTGACAGACTAATGGATAAAGATGTGGTATATATATACAATGGAATATTACTCAGCCATAAAAAGGAATGAACTTTGGTCATTTGTAGAGATGTGGATAGCCCTATAGACTGTCATAGAGTGTGAAATAAGTCAGAAAGAGAAAAACAAATATCGTATATTAACGCATATATGTGGAATCTAGAAAAATGGTACACATGAACTGGTTTGCAAGGCAGAAATAGAGACACAGATGTAGGGAACAAACATATGGACACCAAGGGGGGAAAGCAGTGGGGGTGTGGTGGGATGAATTGGGAGACTGGGATTGACATATATACAGTAATATGTATATAATAGATAACTAATAAAAAAAATGAATAGCCTCAAAAAGAATAAAATACCTTGGAATAAAGTTATCAAAAGGAAAGTAAGACATACACACTGAAAACTACAAAAATTGTTTAAAAGAAATGTATCCCATGTTTATAGATCAGAAGACTTAATTTTGTTAAGATGGCAATATTCCCAAACTGTTCTACAGATTCAGTGCTATACCTATAAAACTTCCAGCTGATGTTTACAGATAAATTTACAAGCTGATTCTAAAATTCATATGGAAATGAAAGGGACCCAGAATAGCTAAAACAATCTTGAAAAAGAATAACAAAGTTGGAGGACTCACACTTCGTAAATTCAAAATTTACCACAAATATACACTAATGAAGATGACATGAAGCTGGCATAAGGATACACATATAGATCAGTGGAATAGAGTTGAGTCTGAAAATAAACCCTCATATTTATGCTCAACTGATTTTTGACAAGGGTGCCAAACAATTCACTAAGGAAAGAATGGTACTAGAAAACCTGGATAGCCGCAGGCAAACGAATTAAGTTGGACACTTATCTCACACAGTATGCAAAAATTAACTCAAAATGGATTATAGGCTTAAATATAAGGGTTAAAACTATAAAAATCTTAGAGAAAAACATAATATAAAACCCTAGTGTTCATGAATTAGGAAATAATTTCTTAGATAAGACACCAGAAGCACAAACATAAAAAGAACAAATACATAAATTGGACTTCAACAAAATTAAAAACTTTTGTTCTTCCAAGGACACCATTAAGAAAGTGTAAAGACAACTCACAGAATGGGCTAAAATATTAGTAAATCATATATCTGATAAGGGACTGGTATCCAGAATATATAAAGAACACTTACAACTCAACAGTAAAAGGACAAACAACCCAATGGAAAAATGGAAAAGAGATATGAATAGACATTTCTCCAAAGAAAATATAAAAATGTCCAGTAAGCATATGAAAAGATGCTCAATGTCATTAATCATCAGGGAAAAGCAAGTCAAAAATAGCATGAGACACCACTTCACACTCACTAGGATGGATAGAACAAAACTGATGAACAATAACATATGTTGATGAGGATGTGGAGATATTTAAATCCTCAAATATGAAGGAATTGTAAAATTGTGCAGTCACTTTGAAAAACAATTTGGAGTTCCTCAAAATGTTAAACATAGTGTTACCATGTGACCCAGCCTGAATATACATATTCAACCTCCATATGTATAACCAAGAGAGCTGAAAACTTGTGTCTACAAAAGACCCATAAACAAATGTAGCAGCATTATTCATAATAACAGAAATGGAAATTACCCAAACATCTATGAACTGATAAATTGATAAATGCAATGTAGTTATCCATACAATGGAATATTATTTGGCCCTAACAAGGAATGGAGTATTGATACATGCTACAAAATGGATGATTATTAAAAACATTATGTTATGTGAAAGAAGCCAGTCACCAAAGGCCACATATTGAATGATCTCATTCATATGAAATATCTAGCAGAGGCAAATCTATAGAAACAGAAAGTATGTTAGTGGTTGTGAGGGGTTGGAGAGAGAGCGAATGGGGAGTGACAACTAATGGATACAGGGTTTCCTTTACGGGTAATGAAAATGTTCCAAAATAAGATAGTGGTGATGGATGCACAACTTTGTAAACATTCTAAAGACCACAGAATTACACTCTTTTAAATGGTGGATTTTAAATTATATGAATTATAGATCAATAAAGCTACTATTAAAAAAAAGAATTAATAGAATATAAGTGCTATAACATAGTACTATTCAAAAAAATTTTATCGAAGTATAGTTGATTTACAATGTTGTGTTAATTTCTGCTGTACAGCAAAGTGACTCAGTTATACATATATATATTCTTTTTCATATTCTTTTCCATTATAGTTTATCACAGGATATTGAATATAGTTCCCTGTGCTTTACAGTAGGACCCTGTTATTCATCCATCCTATATATAATAGTTTGCATTTACTAATCCCAAACTCCCAATGCTTCCCTCCCCCAGCCCCCTCCCCACTGGCAACCACAAGTCTATTTCTCTTTGTTTGTGAGTCTGTTTCTGTTTTGTAGATATGTTCATTTGTGTCGTATTTTAGATTCCACATATAAGTGATATGATATGGTATTTCTCTTTGTCTGACTTACTTCACTTATGAAGTATGATAATCTCTAGGTCCATCCATGTTGCTGCAAATGACATTATTTCATTCTTTTTAATGGCTGAGTAATATTCCATTGGGTATCCATATTCCAATGGAATATATATATACATTCCATTACATATATACGTGTGTATATATATATATATATATACACACCACATCTTCTTTATTCATTCATCTATTGATGGACATTTAGGTTGTTTCCATGTCTTGGCTATTGTAAATAGTGCTGCTATGAGCATAGACGTGCATGTATCTTTTCAAATTATAGTTTTGTCTGGGTATATGACCAGGAGTGGGATTGCTGGATCATATGGCAAATCTATTTTTAGTTTTTTGAGGAACCTCCATACTGTTTTCCATAGTGGCTGCACCAATTTACATTCCCACCAACAGTATAAGAGGGCTCCCTTCTCTCCATACCCTCTCCAGCATTTATTATTTGTAGACTTTTTAATGATGGCCACTCTGATTGCTGTGAGGTGGTACCTCATTGTAGTTTTTTTTTTCTTTTAATTAATTAATTTATTTATTTATTTATTTTTGGCTGTATTGAGTCTTCATTTCTGTGCGAGGGCTTTCTCTAGTTGTGGCAAGTGGAGGCCACTCTTTATCACGGTGTGCGGGCCTCTCACTGTCGCGGCCTCTCTTGTTGCAGAGCACAGGCTCCAGACGTGCAGGCTCAGTAGTTGTGGCTCACCGGCCTAGTTGCTCCGCGGCATGTGGGATCCTCCCAGACCAGGGCTCGAACCCATGTCCTCTGCATTAGCAGGCAGATTCTCAACCACTGTACCACCAGGGAAGCCCTCATTGTAGTTTTGATTTGCATTTCTCTAATAATTAGCAGTGATGAGCATCTTTTCATACAACATAGTACTTTTTGCCTATTTTCTTTACTGCTATACCTCAACATTTAGAATAGTGCCTGGCACATAGTAAGCACTCATTAAATATTTGATAAGTGAATGAAACTTTTTATTCAGCAAAGCTAAAGGTAATAGGTGCCCAAATAAAGCAAAAATGATCTATGAATGACACTCTAAACTGAATATCAAAGGAAAGCAGGAGAAAATCCTATATCTGGGCTAAGGGTGTTAATGGGAAAAATGCCTGGAAGGGGGAGAAGAACCATGCTGTTGTGAATAAAAAAGGAGGTGGCTTTGGGGTATACTCTCAAAGCATTAAAGAATTCACTGTCCCCTTGTAGCTCCACAGAGCCTGTTCAGATGCTCAAAACCTTTTAGTTTCACTGTTTGGTGAGGAAAAATAAGAGATCCTGTAAAATCAAGAGAGGAATTCAGTCCTTCTCTTGAGATTAAGATAGGCCCATTTTTACCCTTCCATTTGAGGAATGAGTTGCTATTCTTTCATTTCAAGCCCTCATATTTTCATGTTCCTTTTTATGGTCCTACTCTGGTAGCTCTCAGCCCTGGTGGCACATCAGAATCACCTGTGGAAAATTTTGGAAATACCAATTTCCAGATGCCTAAGTCCTAGCCCAGCCCCATTTTGATTTACTTGGGGTGGGGTGGAGCTCAGGCATTTGTATTTTTAAAAAGCTCCCCAGATGATTCTAATGTGTGTCTAGGACTGAGAAGTTTTGTCCTGCCCCAGGTTTTAACCAAGATATATTTTTCTACTTTATCACAGAGAATATATAATAATTTTTCTTACCTCAACAATTATATGTATCTATCTCCTTCCCCTATCCCTGTGTTGATTTCTGCATTCTTTAGTGGTCTTCATGAATATACCATCTGATTACTAACTTTCCTTCATGACCATTCTTACTTCTTGCAAAACATTTAAAAACAGCCTTTTCAAAAGGACTCTAAAATGTTACTTACACACATAAGTACATGCAATGTAGATACCCAATTTTATTCTACTTTGGTTCAGAAAATGACTATCTCAACAAAGAAAAAATGTCAACAACAAGTGAGCCTTTAAACAATAAACACTGCTGAGTTCACTCAGTCGGAATGTTAGCAAATCTGGAAGAGTAGAGAAGCCATAGCTTCATCTTCAAATATATAGTTTTTTCAATCCTCCCCCCCCTTTTTTTTTTTTTTAAGAAATTAGCTTTGTAGACTCAAAAAAGGTTCTTAAGCCAAAGCAAGGTAGGGGCCTAATTCACTGACTATTAAGCACAGATACAGCTCTATTAAGAAAATAGATCTTGGATATATCCGGAAAAGATGAAAACTCTAATTCAAAAAGATACGTGCACCCCAATGTTCATAGCAGCACTATTTACAATAGCCAAGACATGGAATGGATGAATGGATAAAGAAGATGTGGTGTATATATATATATATATATATATAGTGGAAGATTACTCAACCATAAAAAGGAATGAAATAATGCCATTTGCAGCAACACAGATGTTCCCAGAGATTATCATACTAAGTAAGCCAGACAAGTATCATATGATATCACTTATATGTGGAATCTAAAACAAAATAATACAAATGAATTTATTTACAAAACAGAAATAGACTCACAGACATAGAAAACAAACTTAGGCTACCAAAGGGGAAAGGGAGGGAGGAGAGATAAATTGGGGGTATGGGATAAACAGATACACACTACAATATATAAAATAGATAAATAACAAGGACCTACTGTATAGCACAGGGAACTATATTGTAATAACCTGTATGTAATAACCTATATCTTGTAATAACTTATAATGGAAAAGAATCTGAGAAAGACCATATATATATATATATATATATATATAGCTGAATCACTTTGCTGTACACCCAAAACTAACATAACATTGTAAATCAACTATACTTCAATTAAATAAATAAACAAAAAAGGAAATTGTTCTCTTTTATACAAATAATTTAATTGATCTGTGGCTTGCCTTTCACATCTATGAAATAAAGATCATAGGATATTTCAGCCCTAATATTCATAAAATATGATTGATGATTGGTACCCTGATAGAATTCTTTGTTTTGCCACCCTAATATTCATAAAATATGATTGATGATTGGTACCCTGATAGAATTCTTTGTTTTGCCAAGCAGTGGAGAATTAAATAGAAATTTTCAAAACCAGAAGTTGCTTTTAGACCAGGTACTCTAACTAAAATAAATCCATGTGCCACATTCTCCTTGGAACTCTACAGCTGGCTCCAGGGTGACATTTATCTTTTGAAGGACACTTTTGATCTTCGGTTCCTTGGTCTTCAATTGTCACTCAAAGCATCTGTTTAATAGGCACGCATCTATGAGATATGAATGACTTCCTTCATATTTTGGAGCAATATGTGCTCTGAAATAGTTATGACACATTTGGGGATACAACAGCCTACAGAATTTTTCCAAAAAGTAATTTTCTGTCAATCATTTTTTGAAGTACAACTAAAATTAAAGTCTAAGGAACAAAAGAAGCAGTTGGCAAAACTTCTGGGACTTGACCTGAGATGGAATTATTAATAGGTATTATTAAGAAAGAGAACCATCCCAAAGCACATTGGAAATTCAACAATATAAAAACCCAAAATCTGGCAACAGTACTCCTACCATTTTCAAGAGACAATAAATGCTTTTATGACATGACTTAGTTCCACAGTCCAGGACTAAGGAATGAAACTGTTCTTTCTCTGTTTTTTAAAATAGGTATTATCCATATGTCTAAGAAGAAAATGTTTATAAGAGAAACCTGAAGAATTGAGTCCTTGGGCTAAGCTGTGGGGTGGGGAGTGGAGTTGATGAATACCACATGAGGACCATTTTGGTAAACCTAGCACAGTGCAATGAATACTGAGTACTTTCCAATAAGATGCTTTGCTAGTATCCGGTAGCCATAGGAGTATGACATGAAATACACCCACAACTGTAAATTCAGTTGTATATAAAAAGCCTTCCTCGGGCTTCCCTGGTGGCGCAGTGGTTGGGAGTCTGCCTGCTAATGCAGGGGACAAGGGTTCGCGCCCCGGTCTGGGAGGATCCTACATGCCGCGGAGCGGCTGAGCCCGTGAGCCACGGTTGCTGAGCCTGCGCGTCTGGAGCCTGTGCTCCGCAGCGGGAGGGGCCGCGGCGGTGAGAGGCCCGCGCACCGCGATGAAGAGATGAAGAGTGGCCCCCGCTTGCCACAACTGGAGGAAGCCCTAGCACAGAAACGAAGACCCAACATAGCAAGCAAGCAAGCAAGCAATCAATAAAAATAAATCTTTAAAAAAAAAAAAAAAAGCCTTCCTCTAACAGTAAATTGTGTCTTAAATGTGTTTTCCTATATATTACTGAAGAACGGAGGACGTAAAATTAAAAATTTGGCAAGCTTAAATGAATATGCACCATTTTTAAAACTTCATTATTGATCACACATAAACTCCAGTCTCATGTTCAACTCTTTATTCAACATCTTCACTTGAACGCCTAATAGCATCTCAAAATTTACATGCCCTAAAACTCAACTTCTGATCTTCCCTCATAACTTGTTATCCCAGTCTTCTCAATTTCAGTTAATGGCAATTACATCTTTCCAGCTGCTCAGGACAAAACCTTGGAGTCATTCTACTTCTCACCTTGCATCCAATCAGACAGTAAATCCTTCGAAACTACCACCTCTCACCACCTTCACTCACACCAGAGCCGTAGCTATTCTAATCTCTCACCAAATTATTGCTATAGTTTTCTAACTGTTCCTTCTGCTTTTGCCCTGCCCTTCCCCTCAGCCAGAGTGATCCTATTAACCTGTAGGTCAAGAATGTCTCCCTGAGGCTCAACAACTTTGAATGGCTTCCCACTGCAGTCAGAATTTATGCTGACTCAGAGGCTCTACAAAATCTAGTCTCAAGCTGCCTTCTGACTTTGTGTCTTACAACTGTCCCCCTTGTTCTCCCCTCTTTGGCCACACTGGCCCCCTGAAGTTCCTCAAATATGTTAAGCACTTCTGTGTTTCAGACAGTTTGCATTTGCTGTTGCTTCTGTCAGGGAAGCTCTTAATCCTGTCTGCATTCTTTATTCCCTCACTGCTTTTAGGATTTTTTCCCTAAAGTCATCCTCCCAGGAAGGCCTTCCCTGACCACCCTATATAAAAATTATGTACATACCAATATGGAGGACTTCTTAACCCTCTTCACAGTTTTATTTTCTCCATAGCACTTATCACATGATGAACTGTATATGGATATACATGTGTGCATGTGTATTTGTTTATTGTCTGTCTCCCCTAATTAGAGTGCAAACTCCATGAGGGCAGGGACTTTCAACTCTTTGAGTCCCTGCCATATGCCCTAGAATATGTGCCTAGAATAATGCCTAGACAGAACCTTTACATGGGAGGTTCTCAATAACCATTTGTTGAATGAACAAGTGAATACATCGATGAATTCATTACATTCAATTTTATACTTTTTGTAAGTATTTTATTCTACTTCTTTTCTGGGCCATACAACTCACATATCCTTTTCTTTTGTTGTCCCATCATATCTTCCTTAAGATCTAGATCTCTCCCTTAAACTCTTGTTTTTTAAGATGTATTATTTTTCATTAAGTTTTTTGTTTGTTTATTTTAAATTCATAGTGATACATTTAGTCAAATTTTTCTACTCCATGCCAACATTCTTCTCATAAATATTCTCTACCATTTTGTCTTCTGCCCTTGGCCTACTTTTATCTTGTATTATCTTTGTATGTAGATCCTACGCTGGCTTATGTTAATGACTCATCTTCAAATGAATTTGGTCTCCTTGGACCTGCTATTTGCAGGAGGGTCCTGTGGAGGGCGGACCAGGCTATAAGAGTTTTCCTTATAGCACAGGGACCATAGGGATTTATATGTGAGAGTCTTTGCTTCTCCCTCAACCACTGTGACTTTCAGAACTGACCACAATGCCCTCTCTCCTGCATTTCTGCTTCTCCAAACACTGCTTCCTGCAAATAATGAGTGCTCCTCTGATTCCTCACTTACCTTCCCAAGATTATGCAACTCATTACCACGTCCAGGGAAGAACCCATCATGAACCCTCTTATTCTTTCTCAGTATCGCTAATATAAGTTGTCAGTTTTGTGACCCAGGGGCTTCATTTCTTTGGAAAAATGCTCTCTGTAAGCTTTTTCTGAGATCTGCAACCATGGACATTCTCTCTTCCCATCTTCACACACCTCACCTTCACTGATTTTGGCAAATCTTCCCTCATTGCGTGATTTGGAGTTTCATATTTTTCTTAGTTTTGTTAAAAATGGAATTCTAAAGTAAACGTCTATATGTTAACATTTGTTAAGCCTAATAATGGAAACATAGGATATATTGTTTTGCTAATTTTTGAGTGTTTGAAGTATTTCATAACTAAATGGATTAATTTTACTTTTAACAGATTTATATAAAGCATGTAAATTAAATTTACTAATTAAAAGTCCTTCAACTCTAGGGACTTCCCTGGTGGTCCAGGGGTTAGGACTCCATGCTTCTGCTACAAGGGGCATGGGTTTGATCCCTGGTTGGGGAAATAAGATCTTGCATGCTGTGTGGTGTGGCCTAAAAAAAAAAAAAAGAAAAAAGTCTTTCAACTCTAATTCAAAGCATCCATAATATTTTGGCTTGGTGTCATTAGAATGACTAATTTAGGTAATGTGTAGTAGGTATTCTAATAAGTAAATTTTAATATTTATTGTTGTGTTTGGATAATGGATAAGACCATAGACTCTAGAACCAGATTGCCAGGCCTTAAACTCTCTATTTCTGCCACTATATGAGGTATGTGACCTTAGGCAAGTTATTCAACATCTCTGTGCCTCAGTTTTTCACTCATGAAATGAGGATAATAATAAGGTTGTTGTGAGAATTAGACAAATTAATATTTATAAAGAATGTAGAACAGTGCTTGACACATAGTGCTACACAGTTATTCCATGTGTAATGGGATTCAAATATAATTTAAGTAGTTTATATAAATATAAAATTTTAATATACATTATTAGAATAGTTCTTTTGGTTATTTTTATTTGGCATGTTAAATAGATGGGGACTCAAGTTTGTATTTTGAAAATTAGTGAAATTACGGATGTGACAATGATTTAACACCTGGATCTTATGGCCAAGCCATTTAAATAGGCCATCCTCACTGGAAACATTATGATACAGTGTGCCTATTAATTATTAAGTTCCATGGGTCTTTTCCTATGGTTGTATCTGTAGTTCCATAGTTCTGGAGGCTCTAGCATGAAGGGATAAGGTCAATATCGTTTATAATGTCTTCTCTCAAATGAAGCACAGGAAATGGTGAACTAGTGCTTTTCTTCTTCTAATGGCTTCCAACTGTGCATGTAGTAACTTAAGGATGAAGGCAAAATGCCTGTCTTCACCCTTTCATTCACTGAATATATTCACTAAAAATAAGTCACTACGGAAAGTGGGAACTACAGAGATATATTAAGTAGAATTTCTGCTATTCAATAGCTTCCATCTAATGGGAGAGATAACATGAGCATATGTTCCTCAGGTACAGTGACTTGTTTAGCTAATGAAGTAAAAAAGGGGATGGAAGAGCTAACTCTCCTTGGATGCTTCATTGTAGAGCACATATTTTTTTCTTGTTGATTAATCGTGGTTCTAACGTAGCCTTCAATTTTGCAGGTTTAGAAAGTTGAGAGCATCCTAAGGATGGTTACATCTCTCAAGTCAGAAGTAGATGAATAGAAAGCTGGTTTTTAAGTCTGGTATAGAATTAGAATTTAAATTTATTAATTCATAATTTTATTATTTATTACATAGTATATTATTATAATTTCAACATATTAATTTATAATTATTTATGGGATATGGATTGTTTGTGCCCATTTGATCATTAAGAACTTTTTGGGCCAAATCTTCTTCTACCTCTACACCTTACTTCTATCAACCCTACCAATGTTTAACCTCTGAATATCCATTTTGTAATGTGGATAAATTCACCTGCTGATTGAATCTTTATTTAGAAGCACTGATCAAGTTGTAACTGAATCTTACAGTTATTGGAGCTCTTCTATCTTTTTAATGTGACTTTGCACATCTCTGCCAATTAATATGAGATAATCTTACTGTTTAAGTGTCAGTCTGCAAATTTAATATCACTTATATTGTGAGAGAACATATTGAAATGAATAATTTATGTGCCTTAATTATCTGGTTAAGCCATTAACTCCAAATAATGGACTTAATAGAGTGGATAAGTGAAATGAATAATAATGACCCATGAATAAACCAGAAAATTATTTTCTTATCTATCAGATATGTCTTAAATATTGCATTTAAATTTGGGTTTCTCTAATGTTGCAGAGTTTCACAAAAATCAAAGGAATCAAGATAATTTAACCAAATTCAACATTTAGTTTAAAATGTTAAAAGCAATGGATTCTATGCCCATAATTACAACATTTAAGTCAAGGAAAGAAAGAATGAAATCACAAAGTAGTTGCAATTATCCCATGGGTACAAGGAATTAGGATAATAGGCTTACAGATTATTGACCCTCCAACCCAAAGTCCAACTAGCGGCCTAAAGCTACACAGCATGCCACTATAAAGCATCCTGTCAGGTCTGACCAGATGGACAATTTCCCATTGATACTACAAACAGCCAGTAATCTGACCTACTAATAATTTGGAGACAACACAGCATAAACTATTTTGACTTTGATTCAACTCAAGAACCCTTGCCTGTCAAGGGCACCAGTCATCAGCTACAGCCTGGCCAGAACTCTAGAAGAAGGAGCCTGGCTAACAAACAACACACTTATAATTTTTTCTTATCTCTGCTTCTCCCCTATCCTTTAACTCTTTCTTTGACACCTCTCCATCTCTGTCTTGTCCAGTCTCAGTTTACCGTTTACCCTAGTGTGCTTCATTAATATCTAAGCACAAGGGGCAAGGTCACCCAGAACCATCATCTCCTGGAAGGTGGAGGCTGCACAGTTAGATTTTCTCTTGAAACTTCTGAATAGTCAATCATGTTACAGTATAATATTCATCCGGCTATCGAATGTGACCATCAACGCAGATTAGTTCTCCATCTCATGATAGAGGTCCAAAATATATGACTCACTTTGAATTCCGTGTATACACTATTCCCTACTAAATATAGTGGAAAATTTATATTTATAATTTAGAGACACATTTAGTAGAGGAAACAGGATGCCCACATAGGTCAACTCAAATCACTGAATACTGACATCACAGTATGATTGTAACTACACTTAAAATTAATTGAAAGGACACAATAAGATAAAATAATTTATTACAGAATAAAATAAATCCACTTTGAGTCATAATATATTATGTGCTAGATTAAATCTTAATTCAACCAGGTTTTTAGGTACCGAAAACTTTCAGCACTGCTTATTTGCAAATCCTTCTTTTCTTGACTATGTCTATTCACTGTCACAAAACTGTCATTGTTTCTATCATTTCAGTTTAAAATTCAATAAATAACTTAAGAAAATCTGTCAAACCAGTTTTATTCTGTGATATACACAATCAGAAAATGGATTAAATGATTTCATTTTTCTTAGGTGTTACATTTCCTTCCTCTGTCTTCTTCTTTTTTTCTTTCTTTAATGCCTGTTTTGAGATGTTGGGATACTGCAAATTTTCATCTGTCATCCTCTCATATTCTCATTAAAAATTTTTTTCCACAGTGCTTAGCTCTTTCCAGACACAGCCTATCGAATTAAATTTTTGTTTCTGTCTTTCTGTCTTTTTTGTCCACCAGACCAAGGATCATTTGAAGGCAAGAAGGATGTCTTCTTTATGTTTATATCTCCAGAGTCTATCACAATATCTAGAATTTATCAGGGACTCATATTTTTTCTAGGTACAGATTTTGAAGTATTGCAATTAATATGACAAATGTGAATATAGTTTCAATTTCATGACTATCTTCTTGCTTGGCCTGGAACATTAAACACCCAATGTCTGAAAAAGAGTTCCTCTGATTTCTCATACTTTGGTTTACATTAAACTACATTAACCTACAAAAGACAATCAAGATAAGTCTTTTTATACATTACCAGTAACATATGTTTATTATAATTAAAGCCTATATCTTTCTAATATTAAATTTTCTATGCTTGCTCTGTAATGGATTAAAATAATATAGTTTAAAAAAATCTATGATAATTTTCATATTTTTAAACTATATTATTTTAATCCATTAAATTAGCCTAAAGATCAGCAGAGATGGTGTAAACAGTAATTGGTTACATACAAAAATGCTGTTTTACTAAAGAAGTTGGCCAATAAAAATTCTTTATGGAGAAATGTCTAATGTTATTAGCCTCAAATCCAATGCTGGCATATGGATATATATAGCATATAATTTTCCTTTGTCTTCATTTTAATAACATTGCTCCAGCTGCCTTCCATAAATTATATTAAATGTGAATATATTATTCATGAATATAATAAACCACAATCACATTTCTACATATTAGTATTAAGCTTATTCTATTGCGTTACAGATATGATGGCTAATTTTTAGATCTCATTCTTACTCATGTTATAATTAGGATAAGCTTCTACTTATTTGAAGTGATATAGTCTTATTTATAGTTCACATATCATTAATTATCTAATTTTTATTGATCTCCCTTTAGTTTAATAAATTAACATTCTATGCTATTTTCAATACAGAGTAATTAAGAAAAGTAATTTTTTGATTAGAAGAACTCAATATGCAAGGTAAAGCATTTGCCATTTTTCATTTATTCAATTGCACATCTCAAAAATGACATTAAATTTCAATTACGAAAACAAGTCGATTTAATTTTCAACGAATATTAAATCAGACATACTTTTTAAATGCCTGGTGTTTAGACTGTTTTAATGATGAAATTATGTAGATATTTTCCTTTAACAGACATTAAATTTATGCTCAGAACTATCCTGTTGTAACTTCAGAGAGAAGTTACACCCATGTTCATTGCAGCATTATTCACAGTAGCTAAAATAAGAGGTGGAAGTAATATAAATATCTACTGATGGATGAATGGATAAAGAAAATGTGGTATGTACTTCCAATAACATATCATTCAACCTTAAAAATAAGGAAATCCTCTTGTATGCTACAACTTGGATGAAGCTAGAGGACACTGTGCTAACTGAAATAAGTCAATCACAAAGAGACCAACGATTCCATGATTCCACTTATAAGAGGTACCTAAAGTAGTCAAACTCTTAGAAACAAAAATTAGAATAGTGGCTACCAGGGAAAAGGAGCAGGAAAAGTGGAGTTGCTGCACAATGGGTATAGAGTTTCAGTTCTGCAAGATAAAAAAGTTCTAGAGATCTGCTGTAGAATATTGTGATTATAGTTAACACTGTTGAACTGGATATTTAAAAATGGTTAAGATGGTAAATTTTATGTTATGTGTTTATTTTACCACAATGTTTAAAAAAAACCCAAACTAAGAACCTTGATTAATACAATTTTTTAAAGTTAAAAAAAAAAACAAAAACTATCCTGTTGTAGACCCCTAGAACTTAAAGAATGTTCTTAACTAACTAGGGATAGATGAGCTCTCTTAGAGTGGGATATTTCTCCTTGGACATCCTGTAAACTTCAGTGCCTTTGTGTGGAAGAGGAGTCTTTCCTATAAGCTCGCTTAGTTTTCCCTCTGTAGGTTAGTGTCTCCCAGGCACCCGTCTTTTTAGAACCTAGTTGAGCTGCCTGAAGGAATCAGAACAGCGCCCCCAACTCTTCAGTATCAGAAGCCTCAATCTCAGAGATCTAGTTGCCTTCTGGGGCCGGTCTTAGATCAATTTTAAGCACTTCTCTTTGTTTCTTCTGTTGGTTACCTCCAGGTTTTTAATAAAATGCTTTCATTACTATTTCTTGTTTAGTTAATTTCTGATTATCTCTCAACTCCCTATCTTAAAAGATAAGATTTAGGCTACTTAAAATCCTCCCCCATACATATATCAGAATTATATACTTTATCCCTTAACTTAATTATTTTTTGCTCCATTAGTCATATCCCTTACAGAATCATAGCATTTTCCATAAGAAATTATTTTAGCCATTTTCTTATACAAGCCTTTCATTCAGTATACTGAGACTCAGAGTGATTCAAATTAATTGAGAATTACAATAGGGAAGAAGTTTGAAACTTAGAGTTTGTGTCAAGGCCTGTGTAATTGTAAAGAGGGAGTTGTGAAGAGTGAATCTTACTTCTTTCATCACTTGGGTAAGAAGACTTCAGTACATAGATATGCATGAGTTTTCTTCTTTCCATACCCTCTGTTAACCTCATAGTCTAGTCCATTAATATCTTTTACTGGGAAAACTACACAGAGTTGCTAGTGTTAATTACCCCAAAACACAAATCCGATTATATCATTTTCTTACCTAAATGTTTCAGAAAAACTTAGCATGGCTTACAAGCTATTGCATTTTTCATTTTACAGAGGAGAAAACTAAGAACAAGACGCTAATAACTTTCCTAAAAAGAAATGACTAATAAAAGGTCAGAACCAGATTCAAACTTAGCTTTGTCAGTATTGACATGTTGAGGGCTAGTGAAATGATCTGAGACAGCTGAAAGAAAAAAACTGGAACTTTCAAGTTTTTATTTGGTACCTGCCACATGACAGGCACTTTGTTAATTTCTGATGCTACACAAATAAATATTAGTCCCAGTGCAACGTAAGGAAGGAGTAAAGGAAAGTATTAGCCTTTATGTCATTTAATTTTCTTCCCTGTTAATCAAGGAGACTATATACCATGAGTAATTTATTAAGTTTCCTGTGATATGACTGTGGACTCTAGCCCAGCTCCATATAGTGTGGTTGTGGAGAATAAAAGTGATAATTCATGCAAAATTATTAGTCCAGTCCTGGTAAATAATAGGTTTTCAGTCCATAGCAGCTATCGTTAAATGAGTTTTTACTTATCTGTCTTCCTCCTGAACAGTAGGGTTCAGAAAGGGACTGTATCTTTAATATCAGAATTTTTAGTGTCTGACAATGCATAGACTATATATAGTACCAATTCAATAAATATTACTTGGACAAATGGCATGAATTATGGCACATAATTCTTTGCATGTACAAAAACAAAGACTCCCGAGAGGGTAAAACTGTTTCAAGTAGCTTAGTATGGATGGAGGCAGTGGAAGAAGCATGGGCTATAAAGGTAGGCAGATATACCTTGAACAGCTTTATAAGCCACATAAAGTAGACTGAGCTTCATTCCGAACAGGGGAACATGTAAAGCATTTTATGCTTAAACAGCACAATCAAATTTCAAAATTTTAATAACAAACACTTTGACTGCTAAATGAAGGCATTATTGGAGAGGAGGCTGATGGGAAGCATGGAGAACAGTTAAGAGGACACTGATGTAATTCAGGTAAGAATGTAAGGAAAGCCTTATGTAAGGCAGTGGCAATACAGGCATCCTTGTGAACTACTTGAAGGAAAAAATTCACAGAACTCTTTTGTGAATTAATGGGGTGCTAAAAAATAGGAAGAAGTCTACACAGTAATTCTTGAATACCAGTGTTTAGACTTGCAAAATCAAAATCACTCTGAGGAGCTTTTTAAGAAGGCAGTTTCCTGGGCTCATCCACAGAGATTTAATTCAGTATATCAAAGGTAGTCCTAAGTTACAGCTTTTATGCATGGTTTAAACTTGAATTGCACAATGTTCTAGGTTTTATTTTATTGCCTTAATACATGAATGGCAAAATTATCAATTTCATGCAGCCACTGGCTAGCTCTGTTCTAAGTGAAGTGGTGCATACAAGAGAAATGAAGACAATTCTTAATTCAAGTACTTTGCAATCTGATTGAGAGGACAAAGATAACATACATTATACAACCAGAGAACAACTAATTGCTAAACCATAAACCACTGGTGATGGACGGTATCAATGTTTTAGAGATACGAGATCATCATGGGAATTGGAGCAGATGTAAATTGAATGGACCCATAACAGGGAGAGTATTAGAAAATTAAAGGAGGAAACATGACAGCCCAACTACAACATGACCAGCACAAATTGAGCCACTCGTGGAGAAGAATGAGAAGAAAGCCATGAATGGAGTGAAGGGAGAGTCAGAGAGTAAATGGAAATCAGTATGATTTGATAGGCTGGGTAAGATAATGGAAAACTTCAAGGAACTAATATTCTAGGAAAATTGAATGGAAGAATGGAGAAAATGGGAGGAGGCAGACTAGCCTGGGGTGGGAGTGGGTATGTTTCAATAATTTCAAGCATGAGGTGATGAAAGCTTAGGTCTAAGTTAAATATATAAATTGAAAGGAAAGTGTGATCATTAATTTTATGTGTTAACTTGGCAAACCTGTGGTACGCAATTGTTTGGTCAAACAGCAGTCTAGGTGTTGCGTTAAGGAATTTTTAGATATGATTAATATTTAAAACATTAACATTGTCAGGCTTTGAGTAAAGCAGATCACTCTCCAGAATGTGGATAAGTCTCATCCAAACAGCTGAAGGCCTTAAGAGCAAAGACTGAGCTTTCTCAAAGAAGAAGGAATTCTCCTCAAGAATGCAACAAAGAAACCCTGCCTCAGTCTCAAGCCTGGTGCCCTGTGGAATTCAGACTCAAGACTATAACATCAACTCTGACTTGAATTTCCAGCCTGCTGGTCTGCCCTACAGACTTTGGATTTGCCAGTCCCCACCATCGCATGAGCCAATTTCTTAAAATCTCTTTCTCTATGTATATATTCTATTAATTCTGTTTCTCTAGAGAACCCTACTAAACAGAAAGAATGAATACCAGAGATATTATGAAGGGAAAAAAACTGAGAATAAAAAGAACATTAAAAAAAATCAAAGGTAACTTCAAAGTTTCTAGAAGACTGAAAACAGCTGCAGCTTCAGGAGCTGGCTACAATCTATTGCCTTCATGTGCTTCCCTCAAAGGAGTTTTGCTCCCCTGAGTGTTTAATGATGCTGGTAGATGTGCTGTATTATATCACTGTGCTGTCAGCAATCCCATTAACCTTTTAATAATCTGGTTTCTTTTATTGTCAGTACTATACAATTTGGAATTTTCGTCTAAATTTTTGATGTTTTCTAATTTTAGCATGCTTCAAATATCCCGTTCAACTTAAATATAAGCTTAATTGCCTTGGAATTTAAGTTTTAAGTTCCCCTTTACAAATACTTAAAAGAACTAGCAGAAGCTATTCCCCCTGGATTACAGAACAGGGAAGTAGACCCAGAAGGCAATATAATATCTCTGTTTTGATGTCAATGAGAGGGTGAACACAAATGTAATGCTGGAGTAACCAATTATTCTTACTTGAAATTATGATTCAGTTCTTGTATAATACCATTCTGCCTCAGATCCATCAAGTATATTTTTCAATTCTCTCCTGTTCATACTGACCTCTGATGAATGTTTCCTATAATGGAAAGCCAAGGGAGAAAAAAATCTCAAAAGCCTTGTGTGGTGCTGTAATTTTCCTTACATATGGCACTATATGCCAATAAAGTACTCTGTTGAGTGCTTGTTTAATCTAATTCACCACTCCTGCCAATTTCAGCTAAACATCTAGTCTCATTATGCACCTTATAATTCCCAATTTGCTTAGAGAATTCAACAAAAGTTTTTGAATTAATCAACTATAATTTTTAATAATACCATCAACAAAATTATATCTTAGTCACCTGCGATAGATGTAATAACTGTGGTTCTTTTCAGCTTAGGAGATGAGTGCAGCAGAGTACTCTTTTTGTTAATCTACATGCAAACACATATTTTATAAATTGCTTACTGTATAAGCACATGTAGCAGACACCATTTCCCTTGAAAACCAATCCACCCCTTTTTTGGAAACCCCAATTTTACTTAGGTATCTAGTCTCAGCTCTTTGCTTCAGGGAAGGCTGGTAAGTCTAAAACACTTCTGCCCAATAGAACATTCTGTAATGATGAAAGTATTCTATATCCGTGCTGTCCAATATGGTACCCTCATGTCACATGTGACTATCGAGCATTGGAAATGTGGCTAATGCAACTGAAGAACTAAATAGCCACATGTGGAGGGTGGTTATCATATTGGACAGCATAAGAAAGCAATGATGGTAATCTTTTAATAATCTTGCAAGCGCTGGGTTTAAATACACATGGTTATAAGACAATGCTGACCAATAATGTGAAATGGAAAGTCTGAAGGGGAATTTACGAGAAAATTTTAGCATATATACTAGAAATACAAGTCAACTAATACTAACTGAGCAAGAATGTGGATCACCTAGAATTCTCATGTAGCATTTTCACAGGAGATTAAATAAATACAACCACTTTGGAGGAAATAAGTTAGTTTTATCTTGTAAAAGTTGTACTTCTTTATACCTAATGATCAAGCAATACTTTAGGTTTATACTTTAGAGAAATGTTTGTGCATATTCATGAGAAACAAAAAGAATAATCAAAGCAGCATTGTTTGCAATTGCAAAAATTAGAAACAGCCATATCAATCAAGAGAGAATTAAAGAAAGGCATCGAAGAATACTACATATCAGTGAAAATGAGTAAAGAACAACCGAATATGTCAACAGAGATAAACTTTAGAATCATAATTTTTTACCTGAGAAAAAAGATAGTTACAGATGACAATATAAATCATGACAGCATTTTTATAAAGTAAAAATAAAACAAAATTAAAAGGTATACATTTTATGGATGTATACATATATGGCAAAACTAAAGAAAATCAAGGAAATCTTTTATTTAATTGAAGATACCTGAGGGGTTAGGGGTGAATAGGGTTAGAATCTGGGTGAAGTAAACATACAAGTTCTGCAGGGTTGTAAATATTCTGTTTAAGTTGTTACTGTGCTTCATAAATTCCATGTATATTACATACATTGTTTTGAATGTATGAAATCTTTCTTGCTTAAAAGAAAAAGGGAGACAAACAAGAGACCTACATTTTACTGCATCAAAAATCAACAAGGGAAAACATCCAGAATCAAGATGATACAATCAATACATTGCCTAAAATTTCTAGGTTTTAGTAAAAAATTTATGAGAGAAGCAAAGAAATGGGAAAGTTTGACCAATACTGAGGGGGAAAAGCAGTGAATAGAAATTTACTCCAAGTTGTTCCAGATCTTGGATGTAGCAAAGACATCAAAGCAGCTGTTATAAATTTATTCAAATAATTCAACTATATGAAGAATTAAAGGAAACTATGATGACAATAACTCATCTCATCTCATTACATTAAGGTAATCTCAAAAAAAGAAATGCAAACTATTAAAAGTTGAAAATTACAATAACTGAGCTCAACAGTAGATTTGAACTGAAAAATGAATCAGAGAGCTTGAAGCTAGATCATAAAAATTATCAATTAGAGGAACACAAAGAGAAAGATTGAAAAACAAAAAGAACTCAGTCTCAGATACTTATGGGACAATATCAGGTATATCACCATACATATAATGGAAGTTTCACAGTAGAGGAGATAGAGAAAATGGCATACACACAAAAAAATTAAAGAAATAATGGCCAAAAACTTCCTAAATGTTATGAAAAAACATTACATCTTGAACATTTAGATCCAAGGAAGTCAGTGACATCCAAGTAGGAGGAACGTCAAGAGATTCACTCCTAAACACATCATAGTCAAACATT
Organism: Caperea marginata; assembly: GCA_029224305.1. Lineage (NCBI taxonomy): Eukaryota > Metazoa > Chordata > Mammalia > Artiodactyla > Neobalaenidae > Caperea > Caperea marginata. The sequence continues at coordinate 131,336 of JANTQK010001604.1, read as the reverse complement.
TGAAAGTCAAAAACAAAGAGAAGATCTTGAAAACAAAGAGAAAAGCAACTGACAACTACTTCTTATCAGAAATAACAGAAGTCAGAAGCAGTGGAATCATATATTCAAAGTGCTGAGATGACACACTTCTGGAATATAGTTTGTAGTTTCTCAAAAAGCTAAGCATAAAGTTATCATATGACCCAGAATTCCACTCCCAGGTATATACCCAGGAAAAATGAAAGCATAAGTCTACACAAAAACTTTTGTATGAATATTCATGCCAGCATTATTCATATTATTCAAAAGTCAGAAACAACCAAAATTTCCATCAGCTGATAGATAAACATGTGTTACACTCAAACAATGGAATATTATTAAGCTATGAGAAAGAAATGAAATTCTTATATATGCCACAAGATGAATAAAACTTGAAAACATTATGGTAAGTGAAAAAACCCAGTCACAAAAGGCCATACGTTGTACTTTTACATTTACTGAAATATCCAGAATAGGAAAACCTATAGAAAAAGAAAGAAGATTAGTGGTTTCTAGGTTCTAAATAGAACCAAATAGAACCTGGGTAACTTATGAAAACAAGTTCAAAGACTTTTTTTGGTATGATAGAATGATATAAAATTGGATTGTGATGATGAACGCACTACTCTATAAATTTACTAAATGTTATTGAATTGTATACTTATACAATGGGTAATTTAGAGTTTGCAAATTATACTCCAAAAAAGCTGTTAAAACACATATGCAAAAATATTCATCCAAATTCAGTATTTCTTCCATTTCAGTTTTAACTGTAAATTGTCAATTGAAAAGTTATCTGTTTCAGCAAACTGCTAAGGGAGTTCAATCATAAATAAATAAGCTGCCTGAAAAACCTAAAGTTAATTAACTAATTATTCATTTTTAACTCAGGTTTTGAATTGACAAAAATACTCTTTGAAAGCACTGAAATTGAAACTGTGATTAAAAATGTTCCAGGACCAGATGGCTTCACAGGCGAATTCTATCAAACATTTAGAGAAGAGCTAACACCTAACCTTCTCAAACTCTTCCAAAATATAGCAGAGGGAGGATCACTCCCAAACTCATTCTATGAGGCCACCATCACCCTGATACCAAAACCAGAAAAAGATGTCACAAAGAAAGAAAACTACAGGCCAATATCACTGATGAACAGAGACGTAAAAATCCTCAACAAAATTCTAGCAAACAGAAGCCAACAGCACATTAAAAGGATCATACACCATGATCAAGTGGGGTTTAATCCAGGAATGCAAGGATTCTTCAATATATGCAAATCAATCAATGTGATACACCGTATTAACAAATTGAAGGAGAAAAACCATATGATCATCTTAAGACATGTGGAGAAAGCTTTCAACAAAATTCAACACCCGTTTATGATAAAAACCCTCCAGAAAGTAGGCATAGAGGGAACTTTCCTCAACATAATAAAGGCCATATATGACAAACCCACAGCCAACATCGTCCTCAATGGTGAAAAACTGAAACCATTTCCACTAAGATCAGGAAAAAGGCAAGGCTGCTCACTCTCACCACTATTATTCAACATAGTTTTGGAAGTTTTAGCCACAGCAATCAGAGAAGAAAAAGAAATAAAAGGAATCCAAATTGGAAAAGAAGAAGTAAAGCTGTCACTGTTTGCAGATGACATGATACTATACATACTATATATACATACTATACATACTATACATAGAGAATCCTAAAGATGCTACCAGAAAACTACTAGAGCTAATCAATGAATTTGGTAAAGGAGCAGGATACAAAATTAATGCACAGAAATCTCTTCTCTAGCATTCCTACTAATGATAAGAGAAAATCTGAAAGTGAAACTTAGAAAAACTCTCCTCATTTACCATTGCAACAAAAAGAATTAAAATATCTAGGAATAGACCTACTTAAGGAGACAAAAGACCTCTGTATGCAGAAAATTATAAGACACTGATGAAAGAAATTAAAGATGCTACAAATAGATGGAGAGATATACCATGTTCTTGGATTGGAAGAATCAACATTGTGAAAATGACTCTACTACCCAAAGCAATCTACAGATTCAATGCAATCCCTATCAAACTACCACTGGCATTTTTCACAGAACTAGAACAAAAAATTTCACCATTTGTATCGAAACACAAAAGACCCCAAATAGCCAAAGCAATCTTGAGAAAGCAAAACGGAGCTGGAGGAATCAGGCTCCCTGACTTCAGACTATACTACAAAGCTACAGTAATCAAGACTGGCACAAAAACAGAAATATAGATCAATGGAACAGGATAGAAAGCCCAGAGATAAACCCACGCACATATGGTCACCTTATCTTTGATAAAGGAGGCAAGAATATACAGTGGAGAAAAGACATCCTCTTCAATAAGTGGTGCTGGGAAAACTGGACAGGTACATGTAAAAGTATGAAATTAGAACATTCCCTAACACCATACACAAAAATAAACTGAAGATGGATTAAAGACCTAAATGTAAGGCCAGACACTATCAAACTCTTAGAGGAAAACATAGGCAGAACACTCTATGACATAAATCACAGCAAGATCCTTTTTGACCCACCTCCTAGAGAAATGGAAATTAAAAAAAAAAAAATGGGACCTAATGAAACTTAAAAGCTTTTGCACAGCAAAGGAAACCATAAACAAGACGAAAAAACAACCCTTAGAATGGAAGAAAATATTTGCAAATGAAGCAACTGACAAAGGATTAATCTCTAAAATTTACAAGCAGCTCATGCAACTCAATTTCAAAAAACAAACAACCCAATCCAAAAATGTGCAGAAGACCTAAATAGACATTTCTCCCAAGAAGACATACAGATTGCCAACAAACACAAGAAAGGATGCTCAACATCATTAATCATTAGAGAAACGCAAATCAAAACTACAATGAGATATCATCTCACACCAGTCAGAATGGCCATCATCAAAAAATCTACAAACAGTAAATGCTGGAGAGGGTGTGGAGAAAAGGGACCCTCTTGCACTGTTGGTGGGAATGTAAATTGATACAACCACTATGGAGAACAGTATGGAGGCTCCTTAAAAAACTAAACATAGAACTACCATATGACCCAGCAATCCCACTACTGGGCATATACCCTGAGAAACCCATAATTCAAAAACAGTCATGTACCACAATGTTCATTGCAGCTCTATTTACCATAGCCAGGACATGGAAGCAACCTAAGTGTTCATCAACAGATGAATGGATAAAGAAGATGTGGCACATATATACAATGGAATATTACTCAGCCATAAAAAGAAATGAAATTGAGTTATTTGTAGTGAGGTGGATGGACATAGAGTCTTTCATACAGAGTGAAGTAAGTCAGAAAGAGAAAAACAAATACAGTATGCTAACACATATATATGGAATCTAAGAAAAAAAAAAAGGTCATGAAGAACCTAGGGGTAAGACGGGAATAAAGACACAGACCTACTAGAGAATGGACTTGAGGACAAGGGGAGGCGGAAGGGTAAGCTGTGACAAAGTGAGAGAGTGGCATGGACGTATATACACTACCAAATGTAAAATAGATAGCTAGTGGGAAATAGCCACATAGCATAGGGAGATCAGCTCCGTGCTTTGCGACCACCTAGAGGGGTGGGATAGGGAGGGTTGGAGGGAGGGAGACGCAAGAGGGAAGAGATATGGGAACATATGTATATGTATAACTGATTCACTTTGTTATAAAGCAGAAACTAACACACCATTGTAAAGCAATTATACTCCAATAAAGATGTTAAAAAAAAAAAAACTCTTTGAAAGATCCATCATTATTGACAAATTGATTTAATGTGAAATTGCCTAATTATGATTTCTTTCTGCATTATACATGTACAATATATAGTTGTCCTAGGTATGTATTCAAATTCTATGCAAGAATAATAACATGAAATCACGTTGTAATTTACAAAATAAAATATAGTTAAAAATAGATATTATCTAGCTATCTTTTTTAATGGCTTCAATTAACTCCCTACTTTTATACAGCCTATCTGTGTTATCTGCAGGAAATTTAACCTTAAATGCTTTTCTAAAATGAACTTTCCACATTAATAAATTCTAATTGTTCATTGCTCCAACATCAGATCAGCATTACTGACTTTTAAAGATAATTATATGTTAATATAATCAGAAGTTTACTACTTAAATACCTTGATCCTATCTAGAATTTGGAACTGGAAAGGGTATATAAGGATATGTAGTGTGGAACGGCTTACTGGCAAATATTTAACAACTGGATCTTCAGAGAAAAAATTCTGATTTATAGGATTTCCCAATTTTCATAAATAATATCACCAAAGCCAATTTCAAGCTGGTGATGTCAACCAACTTGCAAAATTCCTGCAAAATTCCTGCATATTTAATAATTGTCTCTTATAAGCTAGTACAAATAAATTCCAGCATTCCACTTCCAGAATGTCTCTTTTTGCTTTACTAAAATGCGAACTGTCTTGATTTGCACTTATTTTCAGAATCTTTGATTCATGATGCTGTATTATGCTTCCCCAGTAGAAGGGTAAGTTCATTAAGGGCAGGAATTCACATAGAACTCTTCACAGAGAGCATTTTTTTTTCTGACCATTTGCATTCCTGAAGGGTATATTTAAGGATGTAGAGATAGTTGATATGATCGTCAGAACCCTGATTGAATTCCCTCTGTTAGAATTCTTGTCCCAGCTCCCAGGTATGATTAGATTCTGAAGCTGGAAGCCTTCTATGAAGAGAGGTCTAAAGACCCTGATACATCTCCAGAGGAAAAGTTGGACCTCTTACCAAGGTCATACAAGAGACTGTTAACAGTGGCACCTCCACTTCTAGCCAATTCTTATACCTATATTTCCCAAAATCACCTCCCTTGAGTGGTTCAAGATTAAAGTTTACCAATGACAGAAATTTGTGTAAGATTAAAATGTAGAAGGGAAGTGAAAGCCATTATTATTAGGAGACTGTGGTGGTCTCTCATGATGACATCAGACAGGGAAGTACAGACTAAGGTGGTAGCTTTATAGACCTCCCTACTGCCCACCTCTCTAACGCCTACATTATGGTCCCACTTTGGTGACCAAATACTATGACTTCTCAGACTGCCCCCACATATTCCAGCTTTTACACCTGCTCCAGTACTTCAGGATGTAGCAATTAATGATTTGTATCATCCTCTAACACCCCCTTCCAAATCTTCAATTCCACAATTCCTCTCACATTTATGTTAAGTCCTAATTCTTAATTAAACCCCTCATTCTTGTAAAACGTGTGTTATTTTTGTTAATTATTGCTATTATTACTGTTCCTTGGCTGAATCTAGACTGATACTGTCTTTAGTGCCAGTAGCAGTCCTAGGAGAACAAAATTTAAAAGATGGGAATCTAGGGCTTCCCTGGTGGTGCAGTGGTTGAGAATCTGCCTGCCAATGCAGGGGACACGGGTTCGAGCCCTGGTCTGGGAAGATCCCACATGCCGCAGAGCAACTGGGCCCGTGAGCCACAATTACTGAGCCTGCGCGTCTGGAGCCTGTGCTCCGCAACAAGAGAGGCCGCGATAGTGAGAGGTCCGTGCACTGCGATGAAGAGTGGCCCCCGCTCGCCGCAACTAGAGAAAGCCCTGGCACAGAAACGAAGACCCAACACAGCCAAAAATAAATAAATAAAAAATAAATTAAAAAAAAAAAGATGGGAATCTAGAATTAGTTATCTGCTATGATCAGATTTAAAGGCATCATTATTGGTAATGATAAATGGGACATGGATTGTTCACTAATTGAAGTGGCAAATCAGTTACTTAAATTATGACCCTTAATCACTTTAGAAAAAAGAATATAAAGTTGTGGGATGTGATAGCTATTAACTGTGATGGAGAGCTTAGAGAAAGAAAAGGATGAGCTCATGTTTTTTCAGGACTTCTATGTATGCCCAGAAACAGTCCCGTATATTTTGTATCTGCAGACTGAGATTTCTGAAAACCAAACCAAAGTTGAATCCTGCAATTGGTTGAATTATAATGCAAGTTAAATTCAAATCCTTGAAGAGTCTCTTATGTTAAAGTTTTGGTATTGATTAAGAATGAGAGGGACCCTTAAAATTGAAATGGAGACATTTGGGTAGATTCCAACTTTGTTGAAGACTTTTAGCCCCCAGATTCTACTGAGCCTCCCTTGCTAGTAGAAACAACTTTTCCCTTTCTAAGGATATCCATTTTCCTGGGGGTGGGGGGGCGGGGCCCAACAACTGTAATTACCTATCCTAAGAGAAATGTCTTATAGAGAGTCTACCTATACTATCTGTCATTGCTTCTAGGCCTATAACTAGATTCAAATCCCAGCAGCCCCAGAAGAATAGGTACAAAGTCTGACCTGGAAGGAAATGCAAAATTGCAAAATTTTACTAATTTCTATCAACAAAAACAGAGAGAATTTGTATGGCATTCAGTCAAGGTAGAATGAACATAATATTGGATGGAGCCAACTTTATTGACATGAATACTACTAGTAAAAGATTCTAGATTTAATGTATTGGTTCAAGCAGCTGGGAGTAGGTTTTAGAGGTTAGTTTTGTTGGTTGATTAAAACCTGTACTTAATGATGGTTTACATTAAATCAATTTTATATATCAGAACTTCTTGGTTGTACTGTAAAAGAACAGTATTCAGAATAATTTGACATCTGGCAGTGACTAACTGACAATGGTGTTCCCAAGACTGAAATGAATGGCCTATTCAAGTCTTACTTGATGTATATAAGCAAAAACAAACAAATTCTATGAATGAAGAATCGAACTCCAAATAAAGAGAGGCATACTTCTCACCCAGCGCCCAGACTTGAGGTAGTTCACAGACCCAGAGACCACTGAAAAAAGGGAAGGAAAGATCCTATTGAAGAAGTACCCTGTTACATTGCCAAATATTTATACTATAAATATTGCATTCTACCTTCTCCAAAGAAACTTGCTGCCACTTACCAGGGTGACCGTGTTTTGGGGAAAAAAAAACAAAAAATGGATATATCCAGAATTTCCAGGGATTCTTGGGCACTGGCTCTCAGCTGACTTAATCACTGAGGACCCCAAAGCACTGTGATATACAATCATAGGCCAGGTTATTAATGGAATTTAGGTTCATTTCCATCTCAGAGTGGGCACAATGTGTCCTCAACCAAACTTCTGATTATTCACTTAGTTCTAGAATGCATAGTTGCAACAGACTCACTCAGCAATTGGCAGGATCTTCACATTGGTTCTGTTAGCTATGGAATGAGAGTTTTTACAGTAGAAAAGGTCACATGAAAAACCTTAAACTACTCTTTCTGTCAAAAGAGTAAACAAGCAATATTGCATCCTTTAAGGGCTTTCAGATATTAGTACCTCCAGCAGAAACTTGAGGAATGCAGAGGTTGTAGTCCCTATTATATGCCCGTTCAACTAACTAATGTATTTTGCCTGTGAGAACATAGAATTACTGTCACTGGAGAATGACAGTAAATTATCATAATCTTAATCTGTTGTGATTCGAATTACAGCTGCTGTTCCAAATGTGATTTCTGTACTCGAGCATGGTAACACAGGCCATGGTACCTGGTATATATCTATTGATCTAACAGATGACATTTTCCCTCTCTTTGTTATAAAGACCACTAGAAACAGTTTTCATTTACTTAGCAAGGCCAGCAATACACTTCCATTACCAGGCCTTAGGTCTAAAAAATTAATTTTAGGGGGGGCGGGGGTGGGGGTCGGTTTTTCCAGGGGGGGAAAAAAAATAAAAAAATTAAAAAAATTTCCTTGGAAATGAAATTTTTTTTTTGGATGAATAACTTTTTTTTTTTTTTTTTTTCCCTTTTGGAATTCGAATAAAAAAGGCTGCTGTTCCAAATTTAAAAAAAAAAATTGGGGGCATGGTTAACAAAAAAAGGGGGGGTACCTGAAAAAATAAAAAAATACATAATAAGGGGGGGGGGGGTCTTTCCTTGTTATAAATTTTTTTAAACAATAAAAACAATTTCATTTAAAAAGGAATAAAAAATAAAACAAAAAAATTTTCCTGAGGAGGGGAGGGGGGGAAATCTAGGGGGGGGGGGGGGGAATAATCTAGTTGGTGGACATTGTTAAAAAAATTCCATGGTTCTAGTTTGTATTTTTGCAGGGGGGGGGGGGAGAAAAACATTTTCCCCCCCTTTTTTGATGGGGTGGAAAGGTGCAAAAAAATTTTATTGTTTTTTTTTTTTTTCTTGGCTATTTTTCAAGCTCATCATACGGAAAAAATAAAAATATAAAATAAAAAAAATAAAATAAATAAAAAAAAAAGTCTACCCCCCCCCCCCCCCCCCCCCCAAAACCTTTTGGGGCCCTGATTTATTTTTTTCCAAAAACAAAATTTCCCCCTTAGGTAGGGGAAAGGGGATCAATGAAAAAAAAGTGAATTGTTTTTTTTTTTTTTTCTTTTGATTGGGGGCTTTTTCTTTGTGGGGAAAAACTTCAGAAGGGGGGGGGTGGGAAACCCTCTAAAAAATAAGGGCTTAAAAACTTTGTGGAATTTTCCAAAAAAAAGGGGAGGGAAAAAAGGGATTTTAGGCGGGGGGGGGGGGGGGGGGGGGGACAAAAAAAAAAAAAAAATAAAAATTTTTGGCTTTTTTCCTTTTTATGGGGGTTTTTTATGCCCTTTTTTTTTTTTGGTTTCCCCCCTCGGGTTTTTTTTTTCCTTTATTCCTCATTTTTTTTTTTTTTTATTTTTTTTTTTTAAAAGGCAAAAAAAAAGCGCCCTAAAAAAAAAAAAAAAATGTTTTAAGGAAAAGGGGGGAAAAAAGTTTTTGAGGAAAAAATTGTTTTTTTTTTTTTTTTTTTTTTTTTTTCCCAATTGGGGGGGGGGGGGGGAAAGGTAAAATAAAATTTTCGTGTACCCCACAAATAACAAACTAAAACTTTTTTATTGTTATCGGAAAAAAAAAAAAAAAAAAGGGGGGAAAAAGGAGGGTTTCCTTTACCCCCAAAAAAGGGTTTAGGTTTGGGGGGGGGAAAACTTTTTGAAATTTTTTTTTTTAAAGTTTTTTTGGTTGGGGGGGGGGAAAAAAAAAACAAAGTAAAAAAAAAAAAAAAAAAAAAGTCTAAATGCTATTCTGATTCCCCTCTGAAAAAAACAATTTTTTTCTTTTTTTTTTTTCCCCCAACATTTTTTTTTTTTTTTGGGGGAAAAAAAAAAAAAAAAAAAACTATGTCATAAAAAAAAAACAGGAAAAAAAAATATTTATTTTATTTTTGGCTTAAAAAATTTATTGGTTTTCTTTTAAAAAAGGGGGGGGGGAAACAAAAAAAAATAAAGGGGCCCTCTAAATTTCAAAAAACATAACCCCCACCCCAAAAAAAACCTTTTTCCCCCAAAAAAAAATTCCATAAAAATATTTGTCCACTTTTGTAGTTATCTTTTCATCCTGGGGGGGGGCAGGGGGGGGGTGGAAAATCATGGCCAGGGGTCTATGAACAAAATGAAAAATTTTCTTTTCCTTAATTCGAAATTCTTTTTATATTTTTTCAAAATTTTTTTTTTTTTTTCAGGTAAATAAAAATATAATAAAAAAAAAAAAAAAAAAAAAAAAACAAAAGGTAAAAAAGGTAGTTTTTTTTTTTTCTTTTTATTTTTTTTTTGTTTACTGGCTGAAGTGGGGGAAAAAATTCCACAGGGGGGGGGGGCTCAAGAGGGTTTTTTTCCTTTTTTTTCTGGGGTCCAGCATGGTTTGGGGGGGGGGGGGGATGGGGGGGGGCCATTCTGAAGGGGGGGAGGGGGAAAAAAAAAAAAAAAAAAAAAAGGGGGGGAAATAAAAAAAAAACCCCAAGGGGGGGGGGGGGGGGGGGGGGGGGGGGGGGGGGGGAAACTGCTGGCTGGCCCAAAATTGTCAAACGGGGGTCTTCCCCCAAAATAAAAAAAAAAAAAAAAAAAAAAAAATAAAAAAAAACAGGAAAAAAGGGGGAAAAGGGGGGGGGGGAGGGGGGGGGGGGGACCCCCCAATTTTGGCCCCTTGTTTTTCCCATTCTTTAACCCCTCTTTTTTTTCTTGTTTATGTTTTCAAAAATTTAAAAAAATTTATTTTTATTTTTTTTCCCCTGGGGAGGGGGGGGGACCCTTCGGGGGGTGGGGGGGAACCTTCCCTTTTTTTTCAGGCAGGAAGAAAAATGTCAAAAGGGAAAAAAAATCCTTTTTTTTTTTTTCTTTTATGTTTCTTCTATGTTTTTCCCCTAGGGGGTTCCTTTTGTCCAAGGTAAAAAAAAAACTCTTTAATCCATTTAATAAAAAAAAAAAAAAATTAAAAAAATAAACGGGGGCCTTTTTCCCCCCCCCCTTTTTGTTTTGTAAATTTAAAAAAAAAAAGGGTTTATGACAAAAAAAAAAAATCTGAACAAAAAAAAAAAAAAAAATAAAATAAAAAAAAAAAAAAATTGCTGCCTCCCAATTAAAGGTTTTTTTTTTGGCTCATTAAAAATGGGGGGGGGGGGGGGGGGGGCCCTATCTTAAAAAAAAAACCCCTAAAAATTTCCCCCTATTTTTTTGTGGGGCCAATAAAAAAAATAAATTTTTTTTTTCCCCCCCCCCCCTTTCTTAATTTTTTCTGGGGGGGGGAGTTTTTTCCCCCCCAGTAATTAGGTTTTTTTTCTAAACGATGGGGGGGGGGGGGGGGGGTCTTTTGTGTGTTGCAATTAAAATTGTAAAAAATTGTAAAATTTTTTGTTCTAGTTCTGTGGAAAACGTCAGTTGTAATTTGATAGGAATTGCATTGAATCTGTAGATTGCTTTGGGTAGTATAGTCATTTTCACAATGTTGATTCTTCCAATGCAAGAATATTCACTTCATTTAAAATGTCTAATTTGTTGGAATGTAATTGTTCATAATAGTTTCTTATGATCCTCTGTATTTCTGAGGTTTCAGTTGCAAGGTCTTCTCTTTCATTTATAATTTTATTAATTTGAGTCATATCTCCTTTTTTTTAGTCTAGCAAAGGTTTTTCAATATTATTTATCTTTAAATGAATCTTAGTTTCATTGACTTTTTCTATTGTTTTCTAGTCTCTATTTCATTATTTTTGCTCTAATCTTTATTTCCTTCCTTCTGCTAACTTTGGGTTTAGTTTGTTCTTCCTTTTCTAGTTCCCTGAGGTGTAAGGATGGCTTGTTTGAGATCTTTCTTTTTCCTTAATGTAGGTATTTATTGCTATAAAGTTCCCTCTCGGAAGTGCTTTTGCTGATTCCCATCAGTTTTGGAATGTTGTATTTCCATTTTCATTTATCTCATGATATTTTTTGATTTTTTGATCTCTTCTTTGATCCATTTATTGTTCAAAAGTGTGGTATTTAATTTCCACATATTTGTGAATTTTCCAACTTTCTTATTGTTACTTATTTTTAATTTTATACCATTGTGGTCAGAAAAGTTACTCAATATAATTTCAATCTTTTTGAATTTGTTAAGACCTGTTTTGTGACCCAACACATGATCTATCTTGGGGAATGTTCTGTGTGGACTTGATAAGAATGTGTATCCTTCTGCTGTTGGAGGGAATGTTCTATATATGTCTGTTAGGTCAATTTGGTCTAAAATGATTCAAGTCCAGCATTTCCTGGTTGATTTTCTCTCTGGATGATCTATCTATTGTTGAAAATGGGGTATTGAAACCCCCTACTACTGTTTCATTGCTGTGTATTTTTGCCTTCAGATTCGTTAGTAATTCTTTAATATTTTTAGGTGCTCCTGTATTTGTTGTTTATATGTTTACAATTGTTACATCCTCTCAGTGAACTGACACCTACATTATCATAGAATGACTTGATCTCTTGTTTCAGTTTTCGATTGAAAATTTATTTTGTCTGATGTAAGTATGGCTACCCCTGCTCTCTTTTGGTTTCCACTTGCATGGAATATCTTTATTATCCTGATACTTTCAGCTAACTGAGGTTGCTGTTGAAGCTCTCTATTGCATTTTTATTTCGTTTGTTGTATTCTTCAGCTCCAGAATATCTGTTTGATTCTTTTAAATAATTTCTATCTATTTGTTGAATTCTTTCCCAAGTTACTCAGAGATCTCTATTTCTTTGATGTCAGTTACTGGAAAATTACATGGTAGTACCATGTTTCCTTGCCTTTTCATGTTTTTCATGGCTTTGCATTTATGTCTGCACATTTGAGGGCACAGTCACCTCTTCCTGGGAAGGCACAGCAGTGTAGTCTCTGTGTATTTCCAGCAGCTGAGGTCACTTGGCACAGACTACAGGGGTCTTCTGTGGTCAAGAATGTGTTGGGCTGTGGATGGCAGTAGTGGCTAGCACTATTGGGATCTTCAAAGGTGCTGCTGGGATCTTCCTGTTCTCCATTTTTTGCCCATGGGAGGAAGTTCTAGCCAAGGAGATTCCTCTTGGCACCTGGTCTGGTGTGCTGTCACTTGGACTAGTAGCAAAGCCAGGGGCCTGGGGTCAGGTACACATAAAATTAACACAGCACCTTGGTCCTGGAGCACAGGTGTACTTGCTGCAGCAGTGGCACTGGTGTCTAAGGTGTAAGCATGTGCAGATCATCAGTAGAACCAGGGTCTGAGTCTCTGCGGGTCAGAGATTCCAGCTGGGGTGGATGCAACTGCAGCGTGGGCCCTGGGATGACAAGGTGCACCAGTGACTTGGACCTAGGGGGGCAGGTGGCAGTATTCACAGTGTGGGGGTGGTGGGTCAAAGTCCCAACTCTGACTCTAGGTGGCAGTCGCACGACAGAAGCATCATGTCCACAGTGGTGGCCTATTAAAGCCACATGTCAGGAACCAGGGAGTAGAGCTCAGAGTAGCAGCAGTATGGCTGGGTAATGACAGGTCAGAGCCATGACCTGGGATGCAGGGGGCAGAGCTCAGGGCAGTGGCAGTTCTGGTTTCATAGATGATAAGGTATTGCGGCTACCCAATCCCGGAGAGCAGGGCACAGCAGCCACTGGGACCCCTGGGAGCAGATTTGCCCACATTGATAGCTCCAGCCCCAGGGAGAGGAAGCAGTGAGAAGACTCTGGGTAGCTCCATCAACTGGAATCAGGTTGGTGTAGACTGTGGGAGACCTCAGCAGCAGACTGTAAACTGTCACAGTGGTGAGGCTTGCTTGGGTTCTTGTGCTCTCTTTTTCTTCATGGGGTGAACATTCTCTGAGGGGATCCCTCCTGGCACCAAGTTGCTCTGGATTGTGGGATCGGGGTGATACAGATAAAATGCTTCCTGTACTTTTTATGTACTTTTATGTACTTGTTATGTAGCCTCAGTTTTTGAGCTGTGCTGGATTTTTGCTGCTTCTTCGTTGTAGTCCAGAGCTCTCTCTGAGCTATTAACATTGGTGTGCAGTTGTTTATGCATTGTTTTTGTGGGGGAGACAAACGTTGGGACTTCCTAGCCCTCCACCTTGCTGACGTGACCTCTTAACCGCATTTTAAATCTTTTCTGTGACTTGTACGGTCATCATTTTTATACATTTTCAATTATTTTATTAACTTTTTATTGATTTTTAAGAACTCTAAGTCTTGAAGATATTAACAATTTTATTTGTTGCAAGTAATTTTTTCCCATGTCACTGAATATTAGCTATTGGTAATATTGCTCAAACCTTTCTTTTTTCCTTTGATGCAAAGGGCTGGCAGCATAGAATACTTACCTTGAGATTAATCACTTACCTGAATCCTGGCATAGTTTTCACCATTTACATGCTGAGTAGGACAGTAAGCAAGCAAATTAACTTCTCTAATTTTCTTTCCTCATTTGTAAAATTAAATGTTTAATAGAGAACGCTAAGATACCTTCCAACTCTAAAATCCTAAGGCCTTTTATGAAATGTAGTGGATAACTGCCATGCGTTGAATTTCCTAGGCACTTTGGAATGCCCTCCCCATAACCTTCAAATAATTAATAATGAATTTTCTTCTCTCTATAAGAAGCTCTGATATGTTAATTGTATTCTAATAACCATAACTGCATTATACAACTCTCTGCACTTCTCTGAAGCACTTTAAAGCATCACAGCTTTTCAAAGCTGTAAGAATCTTAAAAATCATATCCCCTAACTATCTCATTTCACAAACAAGAGAATGTTGGCTCAAAAAGATTAAGCAGATTGCCTAGGGCTTCCCAGCTGTGATATCAGATTAGAACCTGCATTTTACGATTCTGAATCCAGTGTTGTTTTCACTATTTTTCATTGCCTCTGCTTTGGAGCTTTACCATTCTTTTGATTATTATAGTTGCCTTTAATATTTTAATCTTCATATCATTATATACAAAAATATTATTAAAAAATATTTCATGGCTATTTCTACATAAGGGTTTCTAAAGTACTGGGCAGTGTCAGTTTTACAGACCTGACACATATCTTTAAGGAGCTTATATTTTGAAAGGAACTTTCAAAATATTCCATTCTTATTGACTTTTAAGCTTACTTTTCATGATTCTGACTTGATTTTTTGGGAAACCCCAAGTCAATCTTGTTCTTTCTGTTTAGACAGATATCCAGACATCTGAGCGTATAATACATGAATCTGAGAGCTCTAGTATAATTGTGGCTAGCTCTAGATGTGGACATTCACAGTTATCCAAAGGGCTATTATACTGCCATACCTGGTCCTGTTTAAGCTCTATTCACTTAAGCAGCTTATCAGAGTGAAACCAGAAAGGGAAAAAAAAAATATGACCCAAGGACAAAGAGTTCAAGGGGCCAATTGTGATAGGATTGTTTACCATGAGTCAGAGTACTTTGTTGGGAGTTAGAGACATGGAGATGATAGACATGCATATTGTTCACAAAGAGGTCAATTTGGTGGAGAGAATACACAAAATACAGCTAAGTAATAATGTGATTATTCTATGATAGAATAATAATAATACTATGTGCTTATCTGTTAAAAAGTTTGGATAAGTCACATAAATCAGATGAATATTAAATTGCAAATACTATTAAAGCATTAGAAAGCAGAAGCATGCATACAGTCAGGTGTAGTTAATCTATTGAGGGCTTCTCAGGTGAGTGATTCCAGATGAAGTAAAGCTTTTGAAAAAGGAAATAGACAAGAATTGGTGGAGAAGATTAATAAGGAGGACAGCATGTTAAAGATGGACAACTCAGTTTGACTGGAGCCCATTTTGGCAAGTAACCATAAAGAAGTTAAGGAGACAGTGGGGATCTAAAATCATGGGAAATAAGAGGAGTAACGTCCTTTTTCCCCACGGTTTTATCACAGTATATGAAAACATCTAACTAGATGAATTCAAGTTAGTCCAACATCATTAATAGGAAGTTCAAATACCACTAAAGAGCATCTATTTAATTGGTGTACCCTATAGGTGTTGGAACCGATTCTGTCATCTGTGACTTTCTTTCACTTATTTTGGAATAAAAATTTGCTTTGAGATTTGACGTTTTTTAAAACCTGTGAAGTAAAGCCAAAATGTACAGTTTGCACTTCACTAAATTTATTTAGACAAGAAAACATTTCCTTTGGGAGATCTCTTGATCACAGAAACAATTAACTTAGCATAATAAACAGGACAGGAAAAATCCTTCAAATGATTTGAAGTAATAGATATTGTAAAATCACATTTTTGAGCCCTCACTATGTAATTTAAAACAACTTTCAAAACTGTTAGCTTAAATCTTCTTCCCAGCACCATGGTGACATGGACTGGTCTGTGACTATGAGGAAATTGCAACAGCTAATTAGGATGCTTGGAAACTGGAATCATTATTTAAGCTTCAAGAGTCATGATAGAACATGTATTTTTTTTTTGTTTCAAATATAGTTATTTATAATAGTTTAAAATAAAAAATTAGAGTTATTGGCAACTCTAACACCCTCAGAAATGTATAGCTTGACAAACACATTCAAACATTTAAAGCAATACAGGTGTCAGAAAACGTGTGTTTAATGTGTATTATTAAAAGGTAGAGGCCAGATTAAAATTGTGAAACTCAAACCAGATTTAAAATGTGTTGGGATTCACCATTTTCACAAATTTATTGACAAATTCATCTGTAAATTTTAACCTTTTCACTTGTGTTGCTGTTATTACTTGTTTACAAGTTACTCCTATAAAATCTGTCAGATTATATCATCTTATATTAGAAGAAAATGGATTTCTACATACCTATGAAAAAAACATATTTCTTAAATGTCCTCAAGATGTAAATGTTGATGGTTATTTCACAGATTGTATGAATTTTGATTTTGTTTTCACAGCTTTTCTTTTTTCTTAAATTTATTTGTTTATTTATTTTTCATGGAAAGGCATTTTATTTTAAATACAGCAGTGTGTACACGTCAATCCCAAACTCCAAATCTGTCCCTCTCGCCCTCCCTTCCCCCTGGTAACCATAAGTTCGTTCTCGAAGTCTGTGAGTCTGTTTTGTAAATAAATTCATTTGTATCATTTTTTCTTTTCGATTTTGCATATAAGTCATATCATATGAGATTTGTCTTTCTCTGTCTGACTTACTTCACTTAGTATGATAATCTCCAGGTCCATCCATGTTGCTGCAAATGACACTATTTTATTCTTTTTAATGGCTGAGTAATATTCCATTGTATATATGTACCACATCTTCTTTATTCATTCATCTGTCAATGGACATTTAGGTTGCCTCCATGTCTTGGCTATAGTAAATAGTGCTGCAATGAACATTGGGGTGCATGTATCCTTTTGAACCTTGTTTTTCTCTGGATATATGCTCCAAAGTGGGATTGCTGGAACATATGGTAGCTCTATTTTTAGTAGCAATTTACATTTCCACCAACAGTGTAAGAGGGTTCCCTTTTCTCCACATCCTCTCCAGCATTTATGGTTTGCAGATTTTTTGATGATGGCCATTTTGACCAGTGTGAAGTAATATCTCACTGTAGTTTTGATTTGCATTTCTCTAATAATTAGCAATGTTGAGCATCTTTTCATGTGCCTCTTGGCCATCTGTAGGTCTTCTTTGGACAATGTCTCTTTAGGTCTTCTGCCCACTTTTTGATTCGGTTATTTGTTTTTTTGATATTGAACTGCATGAGCTGTTTGTAAATTTTGGAGACCAACCCCTTGTCGGTTGCATCGTTTGTGAATATTTTCTCCCATTCTGTGGGCTGCCTTTTTGTTTTGTTTGTTTCCTTTGCTGTGCAAAAGGTTTTGAGTTTAATTAGGTTCCATTTGTTTGTTTATTTTTGTTTTTATTTCCATTACTCGGGGAGACAGATCAAAAAATACCTTGCTGCGATTTATGTCAGAGTGTTTTGCCTATGTCTTCCTCTAAGAGTTTTATAGTATCTGGTCTTACATTTAGGTCTTTAATCCATTTTGAGTTTATTTTTGTGTATGGTGTTAAAGAAGAAAATATCTATTTTTGACATCCAATCCTATAACACTTCACTCATAAAAAGTAAAACAGGGCTTCCCTGGTGGCGCAGTGGTTGAGAGTCTGCCTGACAATGCAGGGGACACAGGTTCGAGCCCTGGTCTAGGAGGATCCCACATGCTGTGGAGCAACTGGGCCCATGAGCCTCAACTACTGAGCCTGCGCGTCTGGAGCCTGTGCTCCGCAACAAGAGAGGCCGCGATAGTGAGAGGCCTGCGCACCGCGATGAAGAGTGGCCCCCACTTGCTGCAACTGGAGAAAGCCCTCGCACAGAAATGAAGACCCAACACAGTCAAAAATTAATTAATTAATTATTTTTAAAAAGTAAAACAATTATGAAAACTTCAACAGAAATATATATTTCTGTGTGCAAGTCAACATAAATGAATATGTATATAAATCAGTGGAAAATAGAATATAATGACATAATTTCATGTACATTGTCAATGAAATAAGTTTGCTATCCAGAAATCCTCAGAAGCTTTTTCACAAATACCCACATATATCCATGCTTTTCTCTTTCTCTATTGCCCTTTTCAGAACATTATTCTTCCATCTGGAGGCTTCCTTGAAGTTTAGGTCACTTGTCTATCTAATCTTCAATCTCTGATTTTTGTGTTATCTATTAGGCTCCTTTTCTTTACCAAGGCTACAATACCAGTCTCAATACCAGTTTTCTTCTCCATTCCCAAGTCTTGCCTCATTTCCAGTGATTTTAACTTCTTGTTGACTTATCCAATACTCTGGCCTCCCAGTTCGCTCATGTTTACATTTCCAGGGATCTCTTCTCTACTCTAAACATCCACAGAAACTTCTTGGTCATTAACTGGAACACTCCACTTCTACAATCT
Source organism: Caperea marginata (assembly GCA_029224305.1). NCBI lineage: Eukaryota > Metazoa > Chordata > Mammalia > Artiodactyla > Neobalaenidae > Caperea > Caperea marginata. Next base: position 113,076 of record JANTQK010001604.1, on the reverse strand, counting down.
TCATGATAGACCCCTCATTTACTAATGACACTTCTGTGCTTCTTTTCTCTCACTTAAATATTTTTGGTTCTTTGCACAGGGACCTGTGGTCATTTGACCCTTCTGCTTTCTCTTCTTGTCTTCATTTCCTTTCCTATTTAGTTATATTTATTGGTTCATCATTATACTAGTCTCTTATTGGTATTTCAAATCTCTTTTTTTAAATTGAACTATAGTTGATTTACAACAATGTGTTAGTTTCTGGTGTACAGCAAAGTGATTCAGTTAAACATATATATACATATTCTTTTCCATTATGGTTTATTACAGGATATCGAATATAGTTCTCTGTGCTATACAGTAGGACCTTGTTGTTTATCTATTTCACATATCGCAGTTTGTATCTGCTAATTCCAAACTCCCAATTTATCCCTCCCCCACTCCCTTTCTGCTTTGGTAACTATAAGTTTGTTTTCTATTTCTGTGAATCTATTTCTGTTTTGTAAATAAGTTCATTTGTGTCATATTTTAGATTCCACATATAAGTGATAGCATATGATATCTGTCTTTCTCTGTCTGACTTACTTCACTAAGTATGATAATCTCTAGGTCCATCCATGTTGCTGCAAATGGCATTATTTCATTCTAGTATTTCAAATCTCTTGATGAAC
>JANTQK010001604.1:91177-105229 GCA_029224305.1 Caperea marginata | reverse complement strand
TAAGCTTAAAAGCACATTCACACTTGTCCTTAAAAGCACGTTCACATCATATATGAGATAACTTCCTCATGCCTGGAAACATGGCTTAAATGGCAAAAAGTCATATGCAAAAAACAACTAGAGGGTAATCCTCCCATGTCCACATCCTCCAAAAAGCCACACTTGGCCTCAGTGTAAAAGTTATATTTTATTGCCATGCTACAAAACGTATGAAGTTGGCACTGACAGGGAGAAATAGAGAACAAGGGTGGGGAGGGCTAGAGGGCAAAAGATGTTGTTACATATACAACAAGGTTTAATCAACAGTGGTAAATTTTGCCAATATTAAAAATGCAAACCAAAATTTAAAATGCTGATATGAAACAGCATTAAAATACAATTTATGCATAGTACAGTATCACTTATGTCTTTTATTAGAGAAATATGGAATGCTTATAAACGAAATTAACTATAGGGGGTAAAATTCATATTTCATATACAATTTGGCAATGGTAGTCCCACTGTTAGACAATTTTTTATAAAAGACAAAATTAAAAATCTAATAAGCTACCTTTATACAAAGTTGCTATATTTATGCCTTTACGTAGGAAAAAAACATTTATAATGCAAATTAGGACATACATAATCTTACAATATTATACAATGTAATGAAAATAAAAACATAACACAAAATTTGTCCTTTATAAAATGTGTATTTTGCATTTACCAATGCAAATGTGGCACACTGGTGACTACTGTACTATTAATACCAGTCCGTTTCCATGCTATTATTGTCCAATTGTCATAGAACTGCAATTGTAATGATGCTACAAAAGAATTGTGTTACACCAAAAAAAAAAAAAAAAGAGGACGTAGGGATGGGGAAAAGGGACGTAAAGAACAGGAAAGACAGGGTGCTGGTTTGGGCAGAGTATATTGTGGTATGTCATAAAATAATTGTTAATTTTTCAAGCCAAAAACATTTTCTATACATTCTGTGATTTTGTACCAATGCCTTTATTCAAATTTGGAAAACATTAGGGAAAAATAATAAAATACAATATTTTAAATTAAAAAAGATAATGAAACACAAAAAATTAACCAACCTATAAAAATTACAAAATAATATTAAAAAACATGTACCAATATAAAAAAACAAATAAACACAACCAATTGAAATAGTATAAACAAAATATACAATTATAAAAAAAACTAATTAAACAACCACAAATAATCAAATTAAAAAAAAAAATAATAAAAATTAATAAAATAAAAACAAACAAAATGAAATAAAATAAAATACTAAAATAACAAAAAAAAAAAAAAAAACAAATTAATTAAAAATTTTTAGGTATTAACATCAAAATAATAACAAACACAAAAGAAACAAATACATATCAAAACAATAAATACAAAAAACAAAAAAATTATCTAATTTAACAAGCAAATAACAAAAAAAATAACAATCTCTATATAAGATAAAAAAAAAAAAAAATAAATATAAATACAAAAAACTATAAATTATATCAATAAACAAATACAAAAATATTCAACAATACAAAAAAAAAAAAAATAATAGTAAAAAATAAAAACAACCAAACCTTCATCCTAAAAACCCCCACTTTCCACAAAAACAAAAAACAAACTAAAAAAAAAATAAAACAAAACAAAAAAATTCCCAAACAAAAAAAAACCCCCCACCACCCCCCCTACATATATACCAAAAATTAAACTAACATAAAATAATAAAAATAAACAAAAAACACCCCACCCATAAAACAATCAAAAATGTTAACAAAGAAAAAACAAACAAACCAATATAATATACCAAACAAAAAACCTCAACTTTATACAACCCTCGCATCAAAAACAATCCCACAAATAAGAATAACCCCAAACCATCCCCAACCATTAACTACCAACCCCCAACACAAGTAAAAACCATCCAAACCAAACCCCACACCCAAAAACAACCAACCAAATCCCCCAAACCCAACCCCTCCCCCCCCAACCCCACACCCAACCCCACCCCCCCCCCCAACCCCCCTACCCCCCAACCCACACCCACCCCCCCTCCCACCCACAACCCCCCCCCCCCAACCCCCACCACCAAATCCAAAACCCCCCCAACCCCCACCAAACAAAAAAAACAAACAAAAATCAAAACCTCACCACACCACCCCACCACACCCCCCCCCCAATTTAAACCCTCCCCCCTTTCCAATACCAAAATAACCCTACACACCAAATTATCAAATCATACCACCCCAACCCACCATATATAAACTACACAAAAACGCCCAAAAATCAAAAAAAAACCCCCATCAAACCCAAAAACACCCATAACCCCCCCCTTCACCAAACAAAACACCCAAAACCCCCAGAACCCCCACAACCCACCAACCCCCCAACCCCCCCACCAATCCACCCAAACCCCCAACCCCCCCACACCCCATTCCCCAAACCACACCATAAAAATAACCCACATAACCACATACAAAACCCCCCCCCACCCACCCTCCCCACCCCCCCAAAAACCATACCCCCACCCCAATCCATAACAAAAAAAACCAACCCAACCCCAAACCAAAATAACCCAAACCCCCAAACAATATCCCCCACCCCACCCCCCCACCAACCACCCCCCAACACCTCCTTCCCCAATCCCCCCCACCCCAATATTCAAACAAAAAAAAAAAAACCACCAAACCAAACCCAAAAAAACCAACCCCCCCCCCCAAAACAAAACCCCAAACCAAACAACAGAAAAAACAACATCACCCCCTAAAACCTTACCCCAAAAACCCAAACCCCACAAAAATATCAAACCAATCCCCCACCAACCCCCAAAAATACCCCCCCCCCACCAACCAAAAAATAAACAACTACCAACAACCCCCCCAAAAAAAATAAACCAACCCCCAAAAAACAAAACCAACCCCCCAACATAATCCCCCTTAACCCCCCTTCCCTCCAAAACCCCCACCCCCCACCCCCCAAAACCCAACCCAAACCCCCCCACCCCCACACACCCCCCCCCCCCACCAAAAACCCCCCCCCACCCCCCCACCCCCCCCCACCCAACCCACACAAACCCCCCACCCCCAACACCAACACCCCCACCCCCCCCACCCCACATTATAAAAAAAAAACCCCCCCCCCCCAAAAAAACCCACCCCCCCCCCCCCCCCCCCCCCCCAAAACCCCACCACAAACCCCCCACACCAACCCCCCCCACCCCCCACCCCCCCCCCCCCCCACCACACCCAACCACCACCCCCAAACCCCCCACCCCCCCCACACACCCCCCCCCCACAAAACCACTAAAACCAAACCCCACCCCAACAATACCCAACCCCCCCAACCCCCCACCCCCAAAATCCCACCCCACCACCCCCCACCCCCCCCCAACCAAAAAACCCCCACCCCCCAAACAAACCACCCAAAAATAAAACCCCAAAACCCCACCCCCCACACCAACCCCCCAACCAACACCCCCACCCCCCAACCACCCAAATATAAACAAACCACACACACAAACCCCCCCAAAAAACCCAACCCAACCCCCCCCCAACCCCACCCCACCCCCCCCCCCCATCCCCCCCCCCAAAACACCCCCCAAAAATTAACCCCAAACCCCACCCCACAACCCACCCAATACACCAACCCCCCCCCAACCCCACCCCCCCCCCCCCCCCCCCCCCCCCCCCAACCCCCCCCCCCCCCCCCCCCCCCCCCCCCCCCCCCCCCCCCCCCCCCCCCCCCCCCCCCCCCATACCCCCCCCCCCCCCGAAACCCCCCCACCAAATATTCAACCCCCCCCCCCCCCCCCCCCCCCCCCCCCCCCCCCCCCCCCCCCCCCCCCCCCCCCCCCCCCCCCCCCCCCCCCACCCCCCCCCCCCAAATTATCGATAACCCCCACCCCCCCCCCCCCCCCCCCCCCCCCCCCCAACCCACCCCACACCCCCCACCACCCCCCCCCACCCCCAAACCCCCCCCCCCCCCAACCCCACCCCCCACCCCCAACACCCCCCACCCCCCACACAACACCAAACCCCCAAACCCCCCCCCCATAAACCCCCCCCCCAAACCCCCCCCCCCCCCCACCAACCACCACCAAAAACCCCCCCCACCAACCAACCACAACACCCCCCCAAAACCACCCCCCAAATTCCCCCCCCCAAACACCCCCCCAAACCCCACCCCCCCAAAAACCCCAACCCACCACAATTACCACCCCCCCCAAACCAACCCACACACCCACCAACCCCCCCCCCCCCCCCCCCCCCCCCCCACCCACAACCCCCAACCCCCCCAACCCCCACCCCACCACCCCCCCCCCAAACCCACCCACCCCCCCACCCCCCCCACCCCCAAACCCCCCCCAAAAAAACCACCCACACCCAAACCCCCCCCCCCCCCCCCCCCCACCCCCCACCCCAAAATAAAACCCCCCCCCCCCACCCCCCAACCCACCCACCCCCCCACAACTAAACCCCTTCCCACACACCCCCCCCCCCACCCCCCCCCCACCCAACCCCCCCCCCCAAACCCCCCCAAACCCCCCCCCCCCCCCCCCCCCACCCCCCCCCCCCACCACCCCCCCCCCACAACCCCCCCAAACCCCCCCCCCCCCCCACCAACCCCAAACAAAAACACCCCAAAAAAACCACCCCAACCCCCCCAAACCCCCACCACACCCCCAACAAAACAACAAAAAACCAAAACCACACCCCCCCCCCCCCCCCCCAACAAACCCCACCCCACACCACCCACCAATCCAACCCCCCTACACTCACCCCCCACACACCCAACCCCACCACCCCAACCCCCCTACACCCAACCCCCCCCCCCCCCCAACACCCCCCCCCCCACCACCACCTACCCAACCAACCCCACCCCAACCATGCCCAACCCCACCCCACCCCACAACCACCCCCCAAAACCCACAACCCCCCCCAACCCCCGACACCCCCCACCCCAAACAACCAAACCAAACACACCCCAACCACCCCAACCCCCCAACCAAATAAACCCTCCCACAAAAAAACCACCCCCCCCCACCCCCTACCAACCAACCCCCCCCCCCCACCCCCAATACCCACCAAATCCAACCCAAAAACCCCAAACCCCCCCCCCCCCCAAAAACCACCCCCCCCACCTACCCCCCCCAAACCCCTTCCAAAAAACCCACAACAAACCCCCTCACCAACCCCACCCCCACCCCCCCCACCCCCCCAACCCTCCCCCCCCACCCCCACCCCCCCACCCCCCACCCCAAACCCCCCAACCCACCCCCAAAACCCCCCACCCAACCCAAAAAAAAATAACACCACCCCAATACCCACACCCCCCCACCAAAAAAACCCCCCCACCAACCCCTACCCCCCCCAATAAAAAAAACAAACAAAAAAAAAACCCCCAAAAAACAACACCCCAAACAAAAACCCCCCCCCCCAAACCCTCCACCCCCAAACCACCCCCCCACCCCCCCCCCACACCCACCCCCCCCCCAACCCCCCCCCCCCCCACCCCACCAAAACACCCCAACCCAAACACCCACCCCCCACCCCCCCCCCCCAAACCCCCCCCCCCCCACCCCCCCCCCCAAAAAATACCCCCCCCCCCCCCCCCCACAAAAAACCCCCCCCACCCCCCCACCCCACCACCCCCCACCCCCCACCCCCCCCCCCCCCCAAAAACACCCCCCACCACCCCCACCCCCCACCCAACCCCCCCCACAGACAAACAAACCAACAACCCCCCCCCCCCCCCCCCCCACCCCCACCAACAAACACACCCCCACACCCCCCAACACCCACCCCCCCCCCAAAAAACCCCCAAAAACCCCCCCCACCAAACAACCCCCAAAAACATAACCCCCACCCCCCCCCCCCCCCCCCAAAAACCCCCCCCACACCCCCATACCCCCCAAAACCCCACCCAAAAAACCCCCCCCACCCCACAACAAACCCCCCCCCCAAACCCCCCCCACCCCACCCCCCAACCCCAACCACCCCACAAAACAACCCAACAACAACCCCCAAACCCCCCCCCCACCAACCCCCCACCCCAACCACCCCCCCCCCCCCCCCCCCCCCCCCCCCCCCACACCCCCCCCCACCCCACCCCCCCCCCCCCCCCCCCCCCCCCCCCCCCCCCCCCACCCCCCCCCCCCCAACCCCCAAAACCCCCCCCCCCCCACCCCACCCCCCACCCCCCAAACCCCCCCCACACCCCCCCCAACACCCCAAAAACAAAACCCCAAAAAAAACACCCCCCCCAAACCCAAACCCACCCCCCCACCCCACCCCAACCCACCCCACCCCCCAAAAACCCCCCCCCTCAACAACCCAAAACACACCCCCCCCACCCCCAAAACACCCAACCACCCCCACCCCCCCACACACACCCCCCTTCCCCACCCCCCAACACCACCAACCCCCCCCCCCCCCCCCCAACCAACCCCACCCCACAACCCCCCCCCCCACCCAACCCCCCCAACCCCCCCCCCCCCACCCAACCCAACCACCACCACCCCACCCCCCCCACCCCCCACCCCCCCCCCCACCACAAAAAAACACACCCCCCCCCCCCCCCACCCCCAACACCAAACAAACAACCAAAACCCCATAAAAAAACACCCCCAACCCCAAAAAAAAAAAACCCCCAAAAACCACCACCCCACACAAAAAAAAACCCAAAAAAAAAACCACCCCCCCACTAAAAACAATACCCCACAAAAAAACAAAAAAAACAAAAAAAAAAACACAACCCCCAAACCAAAAAAAAAAAAAAAAAACACAAAAAAAACCACAACACCAAACACAGAAACCCCTACCACCAAAACCCCCAAACCAACCACCCAACCAAACACCAAATAAAAAAAACCCCCCCCCAAACCCCCCACCCCCCAAAAAAAAAAAACAATAAACAACAAACCCCAACAAAAACACACAAAATTAAAAATAAAAAAAAAAACCCAATAAAACCCCCCCCCCCCCACACACCCCCCACAAACCCCACAAAAAAACCAAAAAAAACCACCACCAAACCCCCAAAAAACAAAAAACAACCCCACCCCCCCCCCAAAAAACCAAAAAACAAAAAACAACCCCCCCCCAAAAAAAACCCCCACCACCCCCACACAACCCCCCCCAAAATTAAAAAATACAAAAAAAAAACCCCCCACAACCCCCCACCCCAAAACAACCCCCCCCCCCCCCCCCCCCCCCCCAAAAACAAAACAAAAAAAAACACAAAACCAAAAAAACAACCCAAAAAACAAAAAAAAAAAAAAAAAAAAACAACCCCCCACCCACAAAAAAAAAAAAAAAACCCCCCAAACCAAAACCCCCCAAAAAAAAAACCCCCCCCCCCCCCCCCCCCCATAAAAAACAAAAACCAAAAAAAACCCCCCCCCCCCACCACAAACAAAAATAAAACCAAAAAAAAAACTCCCACCAACCCACCCCCAAACCACCCCCACCACCCCCCACCCAAAAAAAAACCCACCCACCCCCCCCAACCCCCCCCCACCAACCCCACAAAAAAACAACACCCACCACACCCCCCCCCACAACCACCCCCCACCCCCAAACCCCCCCCCCCACCCCACCACCACCACCCCCCCCACCCCAAACAACCCCACCCCCCAAAAAACAAAAGAACACCACCCCCCAACACCCCACCCCCCACCCCCCATTAAATAACCCCCCCACCAAACCACCACCCCTACACCCCCAAACCCCCCAAACCCACCCCCCCAAAAACACAACACCCCCCCCCAACCCCCACCCCAAAACAACAAAAAACCCACACCAAAACAACCCCCACACACCAACAAAACAAACACAAAACCAACCCCACCAAAACCCCCACCACAATATCATGAACCCCCAAACCACCCTCCCCACCACAAAACCCCCAAAAACCCCCCACAAAAAAAACCAACAAAACCCCCCCCCACAACAAACCCCCACCCCCAAAACCCACCTCCCCACCCCCCAAACAAAACAAACCAACCCCCCCCCCAACCAAACCATATAACCACACACAAAACAACCCCACCCCAAACAAAACACCCCCCCCCAAAAAACCCCCAAACAACCAAAAAACCAAAAACCACACAACCCCACAACCCACAAACCCCCCCCCCCCCCCCCCCCAAAACCCACCCCCCAAACCCCACCCCCCCAAAACAAACAACCCCCCCACCCCCCCCACAAAAAAAAAAATAACCCCCCAAAAAAAAAATATAAAAAACACCCAACAAAATAACAAAAACCAAAAAACATAACCCACCACCCCACACAAAATCAAAAAATAAACCCCACAAAAAACCCCCCCCCACCCCAAAAAAAAAACCCCTAACACAAAACCCCCTACCAAAAAAAACAAAACCCCCAAAAAAAAAAACAAAAAAAAAAACAAAAAACAAAAAAATAAAAAAAAAAAAAAAAACAAAAAAAAAAAAAAACCCCCCCAACAAACCAACAACCAACCAAAATAAATACCCCCCACAAAAACACCAAAAAAAAAAAAACAACCCCCCCAAACCCCCCCCAAAAAAAAACCCCCCCCCCAAAAAACCCAATAAAAAAACCAAAAAACCCCACCACCCCCAAACCAACCTACACCAAAACCCCCCCAAAACAAAAAACAAAACAAACAACCCCCCCAACCCCCACACAAACCATCCCCACAACAAAAAAACAACAAAAAAAACAAAATCCCAAACCCACCACCCCCCTAAAACCCCCACACCACAAAAAAAACCCCAACCAAACCCACAAAACAAAAAAAACCCCCCCCAACCAAATCACACCCAACCCCCCCCACCACCCCCCCCAAAAACCACCCCCCCCCCCCCCCACCACCCACAACACCCAAAAAAACCAACAAAACAAACCCCAACCCCCAACCCCAACCCAACCCCCCACCCCACCCCCCCCCCACCCCCCCCCCACAAAACCCCCCACACAAAAAAAACCCCCAAAACCAAAAAAAAAACACCCCCCCCCCCCCACCCAACAAAACCCACCCCCCCCCCCAAACAAAAAACCCCACCCCCCCACCAAAAAAAAACCAAATACCCCCCCCCCCCCCCCCAAAAAAAAACCCCCCCCCCACCCCCCACCAACCCCCCCCCCCCCACACCCCAACCCACCCCCAACCCCCCCCCCCCCCCCCCCCCCCCCCCACCCCCCCCCCCCCCCCCCCCCCCCCCCCCCCCCCAACCCCCCCCCCCCCCCCCACCCAAACCAACAACACCCCAAACCCCCCCCCCCCCCCACCACCCCACCCCACACCCACCAAACACCCCCCATCCCCCCCCACCAACCCACAACCAAACCCCAAAACAAAACACCCAACCACAATAACCACCCCTACCAAACCCCCCCCCCCCAACCCCCCCCCCACCACCCAACCCACCCCACCCACCCCCCCAAAAACACACCCAACCCCCACCCCCCCCACCCACACCAATCAACCCCACCCCACCCACCCCACCCCCCACCCCCCCCCCCCCCCCCTAACCCCCCACCCCCCCCACACCCCAAACCCACAAAACAAAAAATAACAAAAAAAACCCAACCACCCCACAAAAACCAAAACAAACCCCAAAACAACAAAAATCCAACCAAACCCCAAAAAAAAAATAAAAACCACCCCCCCCACAAAAAAAACACCCCCCCCACCCCCCCCCCCCCCCCCCCACCAACAAACACCCCCCCCCCCCCAATAACCCCCACCCCCCCCCCCCCAAACCCCCCCCCCCCCACCCCAAAATAAACCCAAAAAAAAAACCCCCCCCCACAACACCACCAACCCCCCCACCCCCCCACCCCCCATAAACAAAAAATCCAAACCCCCAAACCCCCCCCCCAACAACCCACACCCCCCCCCCAAACAACCCCACCAAAATTAAAACCCCAAAAACCCCCCCCCCCCCCCCCACCCCCCCCCACCCCCCCCCAAAAAACCCCCAATCCCCCCCAAATCCCCAAACCAAAAAACCACCCCCCCCCCCCCCCCCCAAAAACCATACCCACCCCCAACCCCCAAAAAACACCCCCCCCAAACAATAAACCCCCACCCCCCCCCCCCCCCCAACCCCCACCACCAAAAACCAACCCCACCATAACCCCCACCCCCACCCACCCACCCCCCCCCCCCCCCCCCCCCACCAACAACCAACACCCCCCCCCCCCAACCCCCCACCCCCCCCCCCCCCCCCCCCCCCCCCAACCCCCCCATAAAACCCCCCCCCCCACCCAAAACCCCCCCACCCCCAAGTAAAAAAAAACACCCCCCCACAACCCCCCCAACAAAAACCAACCCCCCCCCAAAACCCCAAAAAAAAAAACCCCATAAAAAAAACCCCCCCCAAATAAAAACAAACCACCCCACCCAAAAAAAACAAAAAAAAAAACCCCCAAAAAAAAAAGAAACCACCCCCCTTCTACCCCCCACAAAAAACAAAAAAAAAAAAAACACAAATCCCCCCCCCCAATCCCACACCCCCAAAAAACCCAACACACAAAAACCCCCCCCCAAAAAAATACACCAAATAAAAAAACCCCCCCCCCCCCCACCCCCCCCCCCCAAAAAACCCCCCCCCCCCCCCCCCCCCCACCCCCCACCCCCCAAACACAACCCCCCCCCCCAACACCCCACCCCCCCAACCCCCCCCAAAAATCCCCACCTCCCTAAAACAAACAAAAAAATTAACCATAAAAAACCAAAAAATACCCCCCCCCCCCCCCCCTCCCCCCCACCCCCCCCCCACCCCCACCCCAAAAAAAAAAAAAAAAAAAAAAAAAAAAAAACCCCCATAAAAAAAAAAAAAAAAAAAAAAAAACCCCCCACCACACCACCCCCCAAAAAAACAAAACCACCAAAAAAAAAAAACCCCCCACCCCCCACCCAAAAAAAAAACAACAAACCCCCACAAAAAAAATCAAAAAAAAAAAAACAAAAACAAAAAACACCCCCGTCCCCCCCCCCCCCAATAAAAACAAAAAATAAAACAAAAAACCCCCAATTAAACCCCCCCCCCACCCCCCCCCCCCACCAAAAACCACCCCCCACCCAAAAAAAACCCCCCAAAACCCCCCAACCCCTTTACAAAACCAAATAATAAAAAAAAACCCCCCCCACAACCCCCAAAATCAACACCAACCACCCCCCACACCCACCACCCAAACCCCACCCACAAAAAAACCAACCCACAACCCCCCCCCCCCCCCAAAAAACCCCCCATACCCCCCCCCCCCCCACACAACCACCCCCACCCCACCCACACCCCCCCCAAACCACAAACAAAAAATAACCCAAACAAAAAAACAAAAACAAACACAACCCAAACACCCCATACCACCCAACAAAAAACACACCCCAAAAAAAAAACCCCCCCCACCCAAATTAACAAAACAAAAACCCCCAAAAAAAAAAAAAACCCCAAAACAACCCCCCCCCCCCCTCACCAAAAAATAAACCCCACCACAAAAAAAAAAAAAAAAACAAACCCAATATACCTAAAAACAACCCCCCCAAAAACCCACAACCCCCCACCACACAAACCCCCCACCCCAAAAAAATTAAACAAAACCCACCAAATCCAAAAAAAAATAAACAAACCAAAAACCCCCCCCCCCACAATTAACCCCCACCCACCCCAACCCCCCCAAAAAAAAAAACCCCCCCCAAAAAAAACCACCCCACCCCCCCCCCCCCCCCCCCCCCCAAACCCACCCCCCCCCAAACCAATTAACAAAACCCCCCCCCCCCACAAAAAATCATAAACAAAAAAATCCCCCCCACCCCCCCCCCCCCCCCCCAAACAAAAACAACCCCACCCCCCCAACACCCCCCCCAACCCCCCCCACCACCCACCCCACACCCCCCCACCCCCCCCCCAACCCCCCCCCCACACCCCCCCCACAAAAAAAAACAAACCCCCCCCACCCCCCATACCCCCCCCCCAAAAATAACCCCCCCCCCCCCAACCCCCCCCCCCCACCCCACCCCACCACACCCCCCACCATAAACAAAACCCCCCCCCCCCCACCCCACCCCCCCAACCCAAAATAAAACCCACACACAACAAAACAAAACACCCCCATTAACCCCACCCCCCCAACCCCCCCCCCCACCCCCCCCCACCCCACCAAACACCCAAACACAACCAAACCCCCCAACACACCCAACCCAAAAACCCCCCCAACCAACAACAAAAAATTACACACCCCCCAAAACACCCACCAACACACCACACAAAACCAACCCCCCCCACACAAAAAAAAATAAAACAAACCCCCACCCCACCCCCCCCACCAAAAAATAAAAAAAAAAAAACCCCCCACAAAACACCCCCCAAAAACCCCCCAAAAAAAAAACCCCCAACAAAAAACAAAAAAACCCAAATAACCCAAAAAAAACCCACCCCCCCCCCCAACCCCCACAACAACAAACCACAACCCCCCACCACCCCCCAAAAACCCCCCCCACCCCACCCCAAACCCAAAAACCAAACCCACAACAAACCCCCCCCCCCAACCCCCCCACACCCCACCCCCCCCCCCAACCCCCCCCCCCCCCCCCCCCCCACCCCAAAACTAAACCCCCCCACCCCAACCCCCCCCCCAAACAACACCCACCACCCCCCCCCCCCCCCCCCAACCCCCCACACCCACCCCCCCCACCAACCCAACAAAAAAACCCCCAACACCCCCAAAAAACCCCCCCCCCCCCAACCACACCCCCACCCACCCCACCCAACCACCCACCCCCCACCCCCACCCACCAAACCCCCCCCCCCCACCCCAAAAAAAAACCCCCCCCACCCCCCCCCCCCCCCCCCCCCCCCCCCCCCCCAACACCCCCCCCCCCCCCCCCCCCCCCCCCCCCCCCAACACCAACCCCACCACCACCCCACCCCCCCCCCCCAACCAACCCCCCAAAAAAACCCCCCACCCCCCCCCCCCCATCCCCCCCCCAACCAACCCAAAACCCCCCCCCCCCCCCCCCCACCCCCCCAACCCCCCCCCCCCCCACCAACCCCCCCCCCCCAAACAACCCCCCCCCATCCCCCCCAAAAACACCCCACCCCCAAAACCCCCCCCACAAAACAAACCCCCCCCCCCCCCCCCACCCCCCCCCACCCCCCCCCACCACAAATACCCCCCCAACCCCCCCCCCCCCCCCCCCACCCCCCCATACCCCCCCCCCCCAAACCCCCCCCCCCCCACCCCCCCACCCACACCCCCCCCCAACCCCCCCCCCCCCCCCCCACCCCCCCCACCCCACAAAACCCCACCACCCCCAACCACACCAAAAACCCCAAACACCCAAAACCCCCCCCCAAAAACCCCCCCCCCCCTCCCAACCCCCCCAACCCCCCAAAAAAAAAAAAAACCCACCAAACCCCCCCCCCCCCCCCCCCCATACAAAAACAAAACCCCCCCCCCCCCAACAAAAAAACAAAAATAAAACCCCCCACCCCCAAAAAAAAAAACCCCCCAAAAAATCAAAATAAAAAAACACCCAAAATAAAAAAACAACCCCCCCCCCCCCCCACCCCCCCCCCCCCCCCAACCCCCCCCCACCCCCCCCCCCCCAAAAAAACCCCCCAAAAATCCCCCCCCCCCCCCCCCCCCCCCCCCCACCCCATTTAAACAAACACCCCCCCCCCCCCCCCCCACCCCCCCCCACACCCCCCCCCCCCACCAACCACAAAAAAAACCCCCCCCCCCCCCCCCCCCAAAACAAAAAACACAAAACCAACCCCCACCCCCTCCAATACCCCACCAACCAAAACAAATTAAAAACCCCCCCCAACCCCCCCCCCCCCCCCCCCCCCCCACACCCACCCCCCAAACAAAATCCCCCACCCCCCAAAAACCCCCCAAACCCCCACCCTTACAAAACCCAAAATAAAAAAACAAACCCCCCCCCCCCCCACCACCCCCCCCCCCCCAACACAACCCACCCCCCCACCAAAAAAAAAATAACCCAACCACAAACCCCCCACCCCCCCCCCAACAACCCCCACCCAAAAATTCCCCACCC
>JANTQK010001604.1:18677-83677 GCA_029224305.1 Caperea marginata | reverse complement strand
AAAAAAAAAACCCCCCCAAAAAAAACAAAAAACCCCCAACCCCCCCCCCCCCAACCCCCCCCCCCACCCCCCCCCCCCCCCCCCCCCCACCCCCCCCACCACCCCCCACCCCCCCCCCCCCCCCCCCCCCCCCCCCCCCCACCCCCCCCCCCCCCCCCCCCCACAAACCCACCCCCCCCCAACCCCCCCCCCCCCCACCCCCCCCCCCCCCCCCCCCCCCCCCCCCCCCCCCCCCCCCCCCCCCTAAACCCAAAAAACCCCCACCCCCACCCCCCCCCCCCCCCCCCCCCCCCCCCCCCAAACCACCCCCCCCCACCCCAACCCCCACCCCCCAACCCCCCCCCCCCCCCTTAAACCCCAAAAAAAAACCACCCCCCCAAAAAAACCCCCCCAAAACCATCCCCCCCCCCCCCCCCCAAACCAAAAAAAAAAAATCCCCCCACACCCCCAACCCCCACCCAAAACCCCCCAACCCCCAACCCATCCAACCCAAAAAACAAAAACCCCCCAAAAACCCCCCCCCCTAAACCAATAAAAAAACACCAAAAAATTAACCCCCCACCCAAAAAAAAACCCCCCAAAACCCCCCCACAACCCCCACCAAAAACCCCCCCCAACCCAACAAAAAACCCCCCCCCCCCCCCCCCCACACACACCAAAAAAAAATTAAATAAATTACACCACCCCCCCCCAAACCCAAAAAGAAAAAACCCCCCCCCCAATCACCACCCCCCCAAAAAAAAAAAACAAACACCACCCCCCCCCCCCAACCCCACCCACCCCCCACCCCCACCCAACCCCAAAAAAAATTCCCCCCCACCAACCCCCCCCCCCCCACCCAACCAAAACCCCCCCAAACAACAACCAACCCACCCCCCCACAACCCCCAAAAAAAAAAAAAACAATATAATAAAACCCAAAAAAAACCAACCCCCCCCCCAACCCCCAAAACCAAACCCCCCAAAATAACCCCAAACCCCCCCCTATCCCCCCAAAAAAAACAAAAATCCCATTTAACAAAAACAAACCAACCCCCCCCCCCAAAAAAACCCAAAATAAAACCCCCCCCAAAAAAAATACCCCAAATATTTTAACTAACCCCAAAAAACCCAAATTACCAAAACCCCACCAAAACCCCCACCAAACACAAAAAACCCCCCCCCCCCCCCCAATAAACCCACCAACAAAAAAAACCACAAAAAACAATACACCCACAAAACCCCCCCCCCCCAAAACCAACCCCCAAAACAAAACAAAAAAAACAAAAACCTTATAACCCCCCCAAAAACAAAAAAAAATAAAAACCACAAAAAAACAAAAAACCCCCCCCCCCAACAACAAAAACCAAAACAACCCCCCCAAAAAACAAAAAACCCCCCCCCCCCCCCCCCCACCAAAAAAAAACAAAAAAATACCCCCCCCCCCCCCCCCCCCCCCCCCCAACCCCCCCCCCCCCAAAAAAAACCCCCCCCACCACCCCCAAAAAACCCCCACCACACCCTCAACCCCCCCCCCCCCCCCCCCCACCACCAAAAAAACCAAATACCCAAAACCCCCCCCAAACCCCCAAAACCCAAATCCCCACACAAACACCCAAAAAAAAAAAAAAACCAAAAAAACACCCCCAAAACCCACAAAAACCCCCCCCCCCCAAATAAACCCCCACCACCCCCCCCCACACCCACAAAAAAAATACAACCCCCCACCCCCCCCCCCCCCCAATAAAAACAACCCCCCACACCACCCCCCCCCACCCAAATCCACCCCCCAAAAAACCCCCCCCCCCCCCCCAACAACCAAACACCCCACAAAAAAAACCCAACACCCCACCCAACCCCCAAAAAAAAAAAAAACAAATCCCCCCCCCCCCAAATACCCACCCAAAAAAAAACACCCCCCCCCACCACCAACTCCAACCCCCAAAAAAATACCACAACCACAACCCAAACCAAAAAAAAACCCCCCCCAAACCCCCCCCCCAAAAAAAAAAAATCCCCAACAAAAAACCAAAACAAAACACAAACCCAACCAAAAAACCCACACCCCCCACCCCCAACACAACACAAACCCCCCCAACCCCCCCAACACCCCCAAAAAATCCCCAACCCCCCCCAAAAAACCCAAACACCACCCCCCAAACAAAAAACCCCCTCACACCCCCATCATAAAACACAACCCCCCCCCCCCCCCAAAAATCAACAACCCCCCCATTCCCCCCCACCAAACCCCACACCCCCCCCCCACCCCACAATTCCCCCCACCCCCCCCCAATCCACCCCAACACCCACCCAAACCCAACAAAACCCAACCCAAAAACCCCCCCAAAACCCCCCCCCCCCACCCCACCAAACCCACCCCCACCCCACCCCCCCCCCCCCCCAAAATAACACCCCCCAATAACCCCCCCCCCATCACCCCCCACCCCCCCCCAACCCCCCCCCCCCACAAAACCAACACCCAACCCCCCACCCCACACACCCCCCCCACCCCCCCCCCCCCACCCCCACCCAAAACCCCCCAACCCCCCCAACCCCCCCCCCCCCCCCCCCCCACCCCCCCCCACCCCCCAACCACCCCCCCACCCCCAAACCCCCCCCCCCCCCCCCCCCCCCAACCCCCCCCCACCCCCCCCCCCCCACACCCCCCCCCCCCCCCCCAATACCCCCCAACCCCCCAAACAACCCCCCCCCCCCCCACACCCCCCACCCCACCCAACATACCATTAAAAACAAAAAATCACCCCCCACAACCCCCCCCCCCCCCCCCCCAACCTATATACCCCCCCACCCACCAAAAACCCCCACCCCCCCCCACCACCCGCACACCCCCCCAACAAACCCCCCCCCCCCAAAACACCCCCTCCCCCACACCCATATCCCCCCCCCCCCCAATAAAAAATATCCACCCCCCCCCCCCCCCCCCCCCCAACAACCCCCCACCACAAACAAACAACCCAACCCCCCCCTACCCCCAAACAAAAACCCCACCATTATTCCCCCCACACCCCCCCCACCCACCAACCCCACCCCCCCCCCACCCCCCACCCACATCAACATAACACCCACACCCCAACACAAACAAAAACCCCCCCCCAAAACATTTAAAAAAAAAACAAAACACCACCACCAAAAACCACCCACAACCCCCAACCCCCCCCCCCCCCCACCCAAATACAAAAAACCCCCCCCCAAACCCACCCCCCCCCAACAAAACCCCCCACCCCCACCCCACCACCCCCAAACCCAAACAAACCCCCCCCAAACACCCCCCACCCCCCCCCCCCCCCCCCCCCAACCAACCCCCCCACCCCCCCCCCCCCACCCACCCCACCCACCCCCCCCAACACCCCCCACCCCCCACCCCCCCCACACACCCACCCACCCCCACACCCCCACCCCCCCCCCCACCCCCCCCACCCCCCCCCCCCCCCCCCCCCCACCAACCCCCCAACATCCCACCCCCCCCCCCCCCCCCAACTCACCCCCCAAACCCCCCCCCCCCACAACCCCCCAAACCCCACAACCCACCCCCCCCACCCCCCCCACCCCACCCCCCAACCCACCCCCCCCACCCACCCCCACACCCCCAACAAACCCCCCCCCCCACACACCCCCCCCCCCCCCAACCCCCCCCACCCACCCACACAACCCCCCACCACACACCCCCCCCCCCCCCCCCCCCCCCCCCCACAACCCAAACCAAACAACCCAACACCCCCCCCCCAACACCAACCCCCACAACAACCCCCCCCCACCACACCACCCCCCCCCCACACAAAAAACCAACCCCCCCCAAAACCCCCACCACCCCCCCCCCCCCCCCCCCCACAAACCCCAACCCCCCCCAACACCCCCCCACCCCACCCCCCACCCCCCCCCACCCCCACCCCCAACCCCCCCCCCCCCCCCCCCAACTTACCCCCCCCCACACAAACCCCCCACAAAAACCCCCACCCCCACCAACACACCCCAAAAACCCCCAAACCCCCACCCCCCCCCACCCAACCCCCCCCCAACCCCCCAAACCCCAAACCCCCCAACCCCCACCCCCAACCCCCCCACCCAAACCCCCCAACCCCCACAACCCACCCCCCCCAACAACCAAAAACCAACCCCCCCACTCACACACCCACCCCACCCCCCACCCCCCACCCCCACACCCCACCCCCACCCCCCAAACCCCCCCCCAAACACCACACACAACACCCCACCCCCCCCTACCCCCCAACCACCCACCCCCCCCCCCCAACACCCCCCCCCCCCCACCCAACAACAACCCCCCCCCCCAACCCCAAACAACCCAAAAATACCCCACCCCCCCCACACACCCCCCACCCCCACACCCCCCCCACCCCCCCCCCCACAAAAAACACCCCCCCAACCCCAACCCCCACCACAACCCCACACACCCCCCCCAATAACAACAACACCCCAAAAACCAAACCACCCCCCCCACCCCACAACCCCCACCAAACCAACCCCCCCCCCCCCCCCCCTAACCCCACACTACTCACAACAAACCACCCCCAAACCCCCCCCCCCAAAACACAAACAATCCCCCCCCACCCCATTTCCCCACCCCCCCAAATCCCCCACCCCCCCCCACCAAACCCCCCCCACAAACCCACAAAACCACAACACCCTCTTACAATCCAAACACCAAAATAAACCACCTATCACCAATCTCCCTCCACCCCAAAAAACCCCCCCCCCCCACCCAAAAACCAAAAAAAAAACCCCCCACCCCCCCCACAAAAAAAACAATCAAAAACAAATCCACAACCCAAAAAAACCCCCCACCCACCACCTACCCCAAAACCCCACACCCCCCCCCCCCACATCAACAACCCAAACCCACCTAAACCCATCCCCCAAAATTTCCCCCCCCCCCACCCCCCAACTAAACATCCCAAAACAAACCACCAAAAACCCCCCCACCCCCAAAAAAAACACAATAAATCACCCCCACCCAAACATCCTTAAAAAAAAATAAAAACCCAAAATTTAAAACCCACCCCCCCCTCTCAACCCCAAAACCCCCCAACCCCCCAAATATACTTCAAAAAAAACCCCCTAACAATCCACCCAACCCCCCACAATCCCATCCTACCCCCACCCACACCCAACCACATCCAAACCCCACACCCCCCCCCCCACCCCAACCCCACTCCACCCAAAAAAAAAACCCCCCACCCCCACCCCCCCACCCACCCCCCAAAAATCTCCCCACCCCAAAACAAACCCCCCACCACCCCCCAAACAACACAACACACCCCCCACCCAAAACAAAAAAAAAAAACCCAAACCATCCAAACAACCCCCACCAAACTAAACCCCACCCCCCCCCCATAAACCCACCCCACAACACACCACCCCACACCATACCCTCCCCACACCCCCAACACCCCTCCCCCCCCCCCCCACCCCAAACCCCCCCTTAATGTAAAAAATAAGTCCCACCCTCAAACCTACCCCTACCCAACCCCCCAAAAACCCCCCCCCCCACCCATTACAACACCAATCCAACTTTTACCCCCCCCCCCCACCATATTCAACAAAGACCCCCCCAAACACAAACCACATTACAAACAACCAAACCCAAACCCCACCCCCCCCCCACAACCCCCCCCCCAAACCATTTACCCCCCACCCCCCCACCCCCCATAAACCCCCATAACACACCCCCCACCAACCACCCACAAAAACCCCACCCCCCCCAACACAACCCCCAAATAACCCAAACCACCCCCCCCCAATATACCCCCCCAAACCCCAAAACCCCCCCCCCCCCACCCCAACATACCCCCCACATCCCCCCCCCCCCCCCCCAACATTTTGCCAAATAACCTCCCCCAACCTAAATCCCCACCCCCCACCCCCCCACACTCCCTCAATCAATACAACCAACCAACCCCCAACAACCATATTCCCCACTACACCCATAATCTTACACCAACTTATTTTTGACAATAAACACTCCCCCCACACCCCAACCCCCACATAAACAACCCCCCACAAAAAAAAAAAACACCAAAACACCCAATTCCACCACTCCCTCAACCAAATCACACCCCCCCCTCCCCCCCAATATCCAACCCCCCTTCACCACCACCCCCCCCAAAACAAAAATACATTAACAACCCAAAAACCACAAATACAAACCCCATTAAATAACCCCTACCCACCCCAAATACTCCCACTACACACCCCCCACCAAAACCCCCACCAACCACCCAAATCACCTTTACAAACCCACCAACCTACCACAACATCACATAAAAAACACCCCAATCAAAACCCAAAAAACCCCCCCAAAAAATTTCCACCCAAACCCCCCCCCCAACCCCCCCCCACACTCCCACAATCTCACCAAACCCAAACCAACCCCCATAACTCTATCCTTCCAACACACCAACACCCCCAACCCCCCCCCCATCACCCCCCACCCCCCCAACCCACCACCCCCCATTCCCCCCCCACACCAACCCCACCCCCCCCAACCCAAACCAATTCTAACCCCCCACACTTAATAAACCAAACCACAATCAACCCCACCCACCCAATCCATCCCCCCACCCCTACCCCCCCCAAAAAACCCCCCCCCACCCCCCAAACTATAAATCCCCCAATTCCCACCCAACAAAACCCCCTAATTTAAAAATCCAAACCATAAACATCATCCCCCAACCCCAAAACCAACCAACACCCCCCACCCATCATCTAAACAACTCCCACCCCCACCTCCCCCCACTCACTCACCCAACCCCCCCATCCCAACAAAAAAAAGATCACCTTAAAACCAACTACAAAAACACAAAAATCCCCACCCAAAAACACAACCCAAAAAAAACCTAAAAAAAAAAAAAAATCCACCCCCCCCATTTCCCCCAACTCTAAAACACCCCAAAAACTTAAAACCCAATCCCCAATACAAAACTATCCCACCCACCCCCACTGTTCCTCCACCACCATACAACACAACCCACCCAAACAAAAATTGAACCCACATCCCAACACAACATAAAAATCCCCCCCCCCCAAAAAAATCCCCCCCACACCCCCCCCCTCATGCAAATCACATAACCACAACTAAAAAATCAACCCAACCCAAAAATTATTCCCACATCCCCCTCATCCCTAAGTCATTACAAACCACCCAGCTGCCTAATACACCCCCCCCACAATCCCCTTCCAAAAATAAAACCCATACAAAAACCACCTTCAAAATAACCCCAACCAACCCCCCCCAAAAATAAAAACAAAACCAAAAAAAAAAAACAAACCAACCCCCCAACCCCCAAAATCACACCACAAAAATAAATTACACCCACCCCAAACCCCCCCCCAAACCACCCCAAAACCCCAACAACCCAACAAAACAACCCCCCCCCCCCCCACCCCATAAAAAACCCTAAAACCACACGCAACCTCAAAAAAACCCAAAACCCAAAAATACAACCCAATAAACCAACAAAAACATAAACAACCCCACACACAACCCCCACCTCCCCAAACCCCCACCCCCCAACCCAAAACACCCTCTCCCCTCACTAAACCCCAAAACCCCAAACAAAACCTCCCAACCCCAAAACATCCAAACCCAAAACTACAACACCTATCATCCCCCCCTCAAAATAAACACCCCCCCCCTATTAACCCCCCCCACACCAACCACCAACTTTCCCAAAACCCTTTACCACCCTCACCCCACCAACAAACCACCCCCCACCACCCCCTAAAAAATACCTCTCCCAACCACCCCACCCAAAAAAATAACAAACAAAAAAATAACAACCAAACCAAAATCACCCAGCCCCATCCAAACATACACCATCCACCCACCCAAACCCCCCACCCACCCCCCCCCCCCCCCCAATAAAAACAAACCCCCCCACCACAACCCACAACCCCCCCCCCCCCCCACCAACAACACCCCATACCCCCCCCACCCCCAAAAAAACCAAACCCACCCACCCACAATAAACCCCACGCCCCCCACCCCCAACCCCCCAAACCATCCCCCCCCAACTACCCACCCCTAAATTACCCCCCCACCCAACAAACAACCCAAAAACCAAACCACAATTCCACCCCCCCCCCCCAACACTACAAACAAATTTATCCCCCCCACAAATACCCCCCCACCCCCCCCAACCCCCACACCAAAAATCCACCACCCCCAACCACTAACCCAAAACTCCCACATCAAACCCCACCCCTCAACACAAACCCCCCCACCCCACCCCCCCCCCTCCCCCAAACACCCTTTACCCCCAACCCGCCCAATACCCTTCTTCTCAACAAAGAATTCTTAAAAACCCAACCCCCCTTTCCCCCAATGTAATTTCCCCCCAGCCACTAACCCCACCCCCCCCAACCCCCCCAACCACCCCCCCCATCCAACCACAAAAAACCAAACAATTTCAACAAAAAATCCATACCACCACAAAAACAAAAATCCCCCCAAAAACCCCACCCCCACCTCAAACAAGAAAAAACCCCAACCACAAACCCCAACCCCCCACCCCCCTACCCCACCTAAACAAAACACCCACCCACACACAACCCAACCAACCACACCCCCCCCATCCAACACAAAAAACAAATCCACCCCCCACCCAAAACCCAACCACCCAACCCCAAAAACCCAAACCCCCCCCAAATCAAAACCAAAACCCACCAATAAAACAAAAACCCCCCAACAACAACAAAAACCCTTCCACAACACCCCACACACCCAACCAAAACAACAACACACCCCCTCAATTCCCCCCACCACCAACCCAAATCAACCCCATCCCCTCCCACCCCACCCCCCCCAACACAACCAAAACCACCACACTCCCAAACAAATACCCCCCCCCCCACCCCCCCACCCCTCCCCACAAACCACCCCCACAATCCCAAACCCCCACCCACCCCAAACCCCCTCCACACCCCAAAACCCAACACACCCAACCCACCCAACAACCACACCCATAACACCCCACCCCACCCCACCCACCCCCCAACACCCCCCCACAAACCAACCCACCCCCCCCACCCACAAAATAACAACCACCAAAAACAAATCACAAATCCCAAACAAAACTACCCCCCCCCAAACATAAACCCAAAAAACAACCAACCCCCCAACCCCCGCCCCAACCCAACCAACCCCCCCCCCCCTCCACCACCCCCCCACCCACCCCCCCACCCACACATTATTTTAACACATCACCCCCCAAACAAAACAACCACACAAACCTCACTACCCAAACACACCCCCAACCCCCCCCCAGCCACCCAACCCATTCCCAACAAACCCCCCATCAACACCCCACCCCCCCCACCCCCAAAAAACCCAACCCCAACAACCACCCCCCCCAAACCCCCCCCCACACCCCCCAACCCTCTCCCCAAAACCCCCCCCCCCCCAATACCCCCCACCCCCCCCCCCAAAAACCACAATCAAACCAAAAACTTACCCCAAAAAAAATCAACACTCCACCCCAAAAATCAACCCTCCCCCCACCCAAAAAAAACCCCATTAATCACCAGATACCCCCAAAATTCACCCCCAAACTACAATCAAAAAAACAACCCCAAAAAACAACCCATAAAATCTAAACCCTTAATCTCCATAAACCCCATCCCCACTAAAAACAACCCAAACCCAAAACCCTTCACCTCAATCAAAACCAACTACCCCCAATAAACTCAAACATCACCACAACCCCAAAATAATCCCACCCCACATCCACAAATTTCTCCACCCAAACACCCTAAACATAAAACACAATTTAAACCCAAAAACACCACACCACCCCACCCCCCAAAAAACCTATAAACAATCCCAAACCAAAACCCAACCCACAACAAAAACCCCAACATTGAACAAAACCCAAACCCCCCCAACCCCCCAAATTTACCACCCCAAACACACACCCCAAAACCCCAAATCCCCCACCAAAACCCCCCACCAACCCCCCCCCCCCAAAACAAAACCCCCCCCACCCCCCCCCCCCAACCCCAACCCCCCCCAACAAACCCCACCCACCCAACAGGCATCCCCCCCCCAACCCACCCACAACCCAACCCAAAACACAAAAAAACCAACCCCCCCTCCACCCCAATCCCACCCCCCATGAAACCCCCACCCCCCTCAATACCCCACCAAAAACCCCCCACTCCAACCCAATACCCCAAAACCACCCCAACAATACAACCACCATCCCCCCCCCACCCCCCCCACCCAACCCAAATAAACACCCCCCAACCCCCACCCCCACCCCCCCCCCCCAAAACCCCACCCCCCCACAAACCCCCTCCAACCAAAACATACAACCCCCCCACCCACACCCAACCAAACAACCACCCAAAATACCCACCAAAACAACCCCACAACAACCCACCAACCACCACCCAACAAACCAACCCCCCACCTTCCCACCCCACCCCACCCACCCCCAAACAAACCCACCCCCAAACCCACCCCCCCCACCACAACCCCCCCCCCCACCCACCCCACCCACCTAACCACCCCCCCCCCCTACAACCCCCCAACCCCCCACTCCACCCCCCCCCCCCCACCCCCCCCAAACCCCACACCCCCCCAAACAAAAACACACCCCCACAACCCCCCCACAAAACCCCCAACCCATACCCCAACACCAACAATACCACCAACCCCCCAAACCCCTACCCCAACCCCACCCCATCACCAAACCCCCCCCCCCCCCCACAACCCCCCCCCCCCCCAACCACCCCCCCCACCACCAAAGAACCCCCACACCACCCCACCCCACACCACCCCCCCAAAAAAAACCCCATCAAACCCCCACACCCCCCCCCCCCAACCACCCCCCCCCCCCCCCCCCCCCAAACCCCCCCCCCAACCAACCCCCCCCCCCCCCACCCACCCCCCCCCCACCCCCAACCCCAATTTACAAAACAACAAATCCCCCCCCCCCCCCCAATACCCCCCACCCCCCACCCCCAACAACCCACACCCCCCACCACCCCTCCCCCCCACCCCCCCCCACACCCCCCTTCTCTGCAACCCAACACTGCCTCCCCACCCCCCACCACCACCAAACCCAAAACAACCACACCCACACCCCCACAACCCTTCCATAACCCCCCCCCACCCCCCATCCCTCACCCCCCCCTGTACCACACCCCAAACCCACCCCCCCCCAACAACTTCAAAAACAACCCCCCCACCCCCCCCCCACCCACACCAAAAACCAAAAAAATCCCCCACCCAAACCCAACCACCCACAACCACCCCCCCCAACTCTCCCACCCGTAAAAACCCCCCACCCACAACCCCCCCCCACCCCCCCCCCCCCACCCCCACCCCCCCCCCAACAAAAACCCAACAAAACACACCCCACCCCCCCACACCACCCCCCCCAAACACCCCCCCCCACCCCCCCCATACCCCCACCCCCCCCCAAACCCCCCCCCACCCCCCCCCCCCACCCACAAATCCCCACACCACAACCCCCCAAACAAAACCCCAAACCACAACTCAACCACACCACCCCACCAATTCACAAAACCCCCCCCCCACCCACCACCCACCCCCCCCAACCCCCCCAACAACCCCCCAAAACCCAAAACACACCCAACCCACCACCACCCCAAAACACACCCCACACCACCCCCCACACACCCCCCCCCCCCCCACCCCCCCCCAAACAACAAACAAACACACCCCCCCCCCCCCCCCAACCCCCAACCCACACCCTGGGTGTCCCCCCGCCCACCCCCAACCCAACCCCCCCACCCCCTAATACCCCCCACACCCAACCAACACCCAAAACAACCCCAACCCCCCACCACTACAACAACCCCCCCACCCCTACCCCCCCCACCCACAAACCCCCCCCCCCCACCCCCCCCCCCCACAAACCACCCCACACCCCCCCCCCCCCCCCCCCCCCCCACCCCCACCCACCCCCAACCCACCAAACACCAAACCCCCCCCACCCCCAAAACCCCACCCCCCCCCCCACCCAACCCACCACCCCCCACCCCCCCACCCCCCCCACCACCCCCCCCCTCCCCACAAAACCCCCCCACCACAACCCCAACCACACAAACCCCACCCCTTCCCCCTCACACACCCACCCACAACCCCCCCCCACCCCCCCACCCCCCCTCTAACCCCAAACCACCCCCCACCACCCCCCCCACCCACCCCCAAACCCCCAACCCCCCAACCAACCCCTCCCAAAACCCCCACCCACCCACCCCCCCCACCACCCCCCCCACCACCCCCACCAACCCCCCATCCCACCACACCCCCCACCCCAACCCACAACCCCCCACACCCACCCCCTACCCCCCACCCCCCTCCCCCACCCCCACCCCCCCCCAAACCCACCCCCAAACCCCCCAGAACAAACACACCCCACCAACCCCCACTCACACCCCACCCCACCCACACCAACCAACCCCAATCCCCCCCCCCCCCCCCACCCCCCCCCCCCATAACCCCCCACCAAAACAAAACACCCCCCCCCCCCCCCCCCACAACCATACCCCCCAACACCACCCACCATAACAATCCCCCACTAACCCCACATCCCCATAACCCCCCCCCCCCCCCCCCCAACAAACCCCCCAAACCCCCCACCCCCCCCCCCACCAAATACAACCAACCAACACAACCCAACACAATTCCAAAACCCACTAAACAACCCCCCCAACCACCTCCCACTCCCCCCAAACAATTAACACCAACACTACAATAATTCTCCACATCCACCATCCCCAATCAAAACAATATCTCAACCCCTCCACAACACCACACCCACCAACCCCCCACCAAAACCCCCCCCTACCACCCCCACAACCCAATACCAAATCCCCAAAACCCAACCAAAACATACCATACCCCCAACCCCTAAAACCCCCCCACCCACCTTAGTGGCTACCCCCACCAACCCCTCCTCAAACATAAGTAACTCAATCCCCACCCCACCACCCCCAATTCCACCCGCCATAAAACTCTCACCAACCAAAACCCAATACTTCCACTCCCCCCCCAACCCCCAACAATCCCCCTACCAAAACCCCAAAACATAACCCTCAAGAAAAAACCCCCCGTGTGTTATTCTCTCCTCCCAAAAATAATTACCCCAAACCTCCAAAACCACTTAAAACCCCAAACCCCTCCAACCCTTCCACACAACACACATCCACAACCCAAACCTACACATCCCACACCCTACCAACACCATCTCACTCACCCCAATCCCCCCCAAACAAACCATTTCCGGCACTTTAATCACCCCCAGTCCCCAAACCCCCCCACCCATCCCCAATACCCCCTCACCACCCCAACAATAAAACCCCACCCCCACCTCATCCTACCTATCTCCACCCCAACCCCCCCTCCCACCACAATACCCCCCCCCACCCCAACCCCCCCCCATCCCCCCATCACCCCCCCCCCCCAAATCCCCTTTTACCACAAACCCCACCCAACCCCAACCCATCCCCCAAACCTTCAACCACCCCAACCTTAACACACTCCAAACACAAACTCAATCCTCTACAACCCCAACACATACCACCTAACTAACCTTCACTAATACACCCTCAAACCTTACCCCCACAATCCAGTCTACAAAAACACTAATTCCAATCCAACCCTCCCACATTACCCCAAAAACAACCCACCACATACACACAACCCCTTTCACTCAAAAACCCCCCACCCTCCCCCCCCCATCACCCCCAAATAACATCCTTAAATCCCCCCCTCATCTCCCCAATCCCCCCAAAACCTCCATCACCCCACACCCAAATCACAAATCAACTCCAATAAATTAACAACAAAAACATCAGTCCCTAACCCATAAATCCACCAAACATAACATTCAAAATTTTCACCACACACTTAACCAACCACCTATCCCTCTCCTCCAAACCCCCCCACTTTCTTAATGTAACTCCACACACAACCAAACTTTCGTTGCTCTAAACATACAACGACTAAAACATCCAACATTCCTCACCACGCCCTCACAACAGTCACAAACACCCCATTTATGTACCCTACTGTGCCCAGGGCCCCAAACCACAGCCTTTCATACTCCACATCGGTATCCTATTCCCCACCACTCTCTTCTGCATCTGTTTCCATCTTTAACACCACCCCAACTTCAAAATTCCAAATAACCAATGTACCCCCACCCCTTTATTCTGATCACATCCCTAACCCCCATCCACACTCCAACTCTCCCACATTCATGTTAATATCAATACCACCCAACAAACCATCCCCCCATCAATCCCCTGAAACCCCAACAACAAATTCAACATCCCCACCAGTTAACCCCAACAACCTCCAGCACCCTATACTCCACTCCAAACAAGAGAATTCCCTTGTTACCCCCACAACCCTCCCCCCAGTCTAACCGTCTCCCTCCCCACACCTGACCACACAAATAACTCCCCGTTCTCTAACACCAACCTCTACATACACCAATTACTGTGTGTTTGCACACCCTACAACCAATCCAATTTCCCCCCCATAACTTTGATCCTCCCCTTAATTCTGTCCTCTAGGTGACCCAAACCCAAACCGGTTATTAATTCAACTACATGTCAAATGCAATCACCCACCCCCCCCCCATCCCCCACAAAAAATTAACAAAACTAAACTACATCATACCCCCCCCCCTTCATCTACCCCCATACATTATACCCTATCACAACTAACACCCCCGGCAATCACTAATCCCCTACATGAGATCATACCACAACCATATAAACCCACCCAATAGTTCCCTATCCTAAGACCCTACAACCAAACCCTACCCAATTCATTCTTACCCCCTTTTTATCACTATACCCACCATTCCCCACCTCTAAAACAACCCTACAACATACCCCCCCACTTTCCCCCCAAAACAACCCCAACATACCCACATCAAAATCCAACCCTCCACAACCATACCAACCCCTACAACTCCCTATAGTATCTAATACACCACAAATCAATCCCCCCACCCACATATTCCCCCCCACTACCTTTCAAACCTCAAAATCCCCAATTACTCTCCAACTCCCTATACCCCCCTCAAACATCTCCTCCTCTACAGCTGACCAATCCCCTCCCCCTCACTTTCACTATCATCACCATGATATACCATCCCTCCCAACCATTATCAAATCAAAGTATCATCCAACATATAGCATTACAATCCCGAAAGTTCATTGGCAAAGCCAGCCCACCAAGCCCGTAAATCCCAAATGAGGACATCCCCTATCAACATCATTACAATAGGCCAGCTCTAAAGTTTGGTAATACCCCCCCAAATCACCACACCAAATCTAACTCATTACAAATTTCTAACACTGTACATTCAAAACAAAGAACAACACCCTATCATCTGACCGGCCATCTGAAAATACACCAAATGACCAAACCCCCATACAATTACACATACCCTTAACACCCCTCACCCCCCCCCATTCCCCTAATCACTAC
The DNA here is from genome assembly GCA_029224305.1 of Caperea marginata. Lineage (NCBI taxonomy): Eukaryota > Metazoa > Chordata > Mammalia > Artiodactyla > Neobalaenidae > Caperea > Caperea marginata. The sequence goes on along the minus strand of JANTQK010001604.1, from coordinate 68,188 downwards.
CTCCTACCCTCCTAAACCCCCATCAACTAATATCATCTAAAAATATATTCAAACTAACCCCACCAAAATTCAGACTTCTAACACTCAAATTACAACCACCCAAACACACAAAACACACACTTACCAAACAAACCTAACACCACCCAAGCAAACCCAATTCCCTCAACCCATCAAACATAACACAACACCAAATCAAAACACAGCATAACCAAAACATAAACAATCAAAACCCCAACACCAGACTCTTCCTAAACCCCCCCTCCCCTCCACACCCTCCCCCTAAACAAACCCCAACCCCCCCTCCCCTCCACCTCCCCCCCAACCCAAATCCCCCCACCCAAAACCCACCCACAACCCCTCCCTCACCTTCCACCCACCCCCCCCTTACATCCCCCATGCCACAAAACCCTCCCCAACCTCCTTCCCCCAACCTCCCCATAACCACCACCCAACTCCCACTTCACCCCCCTTCTTTACCTCCACCCACCCCCAATCTTCACCCCCCCCACCCCTCCCACTCCCCTTCCCACCAACTTCCCTGGTCAACCCCTCACCCCCCCTTCCCCCACCACTTCCACCCTCCCCCACCCCCCACCCCCCACCACTACAACATCATTACACATCACCCCAATCCCCCCCCACCTTTATTCCCTATCCCCCCTTTTCACCGTCCACCACCCCACCCCAACAAACAATACCAAAACCCACCCCTAACCACCAACACCCCTAACATATATATATACCAACACCCCCACCCCCCCAACCCCCCACCCCCCCCCCCCCCACCCCAAACCTTCCCAAACCCCACCACCCCCCACCCACCCCCCCCCCCACCCCAATCCCCAACACAATCACACAACACCCACAACACCATCAACCCATCTCCAAACAACCTCCAACTTCCCCCCCACCTTTCCCCCAAGTCATCACACCTTCATAATCCACCCATTACCACTTCCAACATTCAACCTTACACCCCCCCCCCATTCCCCAAACTTTTCCACCCTCCCATAAACCCACATCCTACTTCCCCCCCCCCCCCCATCCCTTCAACCACTATTCCTATCCCCACCCCCCCCGCCAACCAACTATTTCCCACCCCCTCCCCCCAACACGCCCCCCCACCAACCCTCCTCTTCCCACACAATACAATCATTCATCATACCCCCCACAACACCCCCCCCCTACCATCCTTACCCCCCCCTACACCCCCCACCACCCCCACCCCCTCATAATCCCACCCACCCCCCTTTCTAAACCACCCGTGCCACCCGCCTATATTCTAATACCCCCCCAAACAAACCCTACTTAACACCTCATAAACAACATCCCAATCCTGATATTCAACCCCCACCGCCTCACCCCCCACCCCCAATTCCCAACCCACCTTCCCCCTCATAACACCCCCCCACCCCCCCCAACACAATATGTACTCCCGCTCCTCTACATCCCCTTCCTCCACACCCCCAAACACCAAAATTACCATCCTCCCCACACCATACGCCACCTACCCACTTATCTAAAATTCCCTTCCCCCAACCCGCCAACCCCCCCCACACACATAACTTAATCCCCCCCCCCCACCATCACCCCACCCCCCCAACCCCTAAACCCAGGACCTCGCAACCCACTACCCACCATCCCCATTCACCTCCCCCCCCCCCCTTCCCCCCCCACAACCCCCAAACCCACTCCCCAAACCCCCCCCCCCAATCACCCAAAACCCCCCCCAAACAACAAAACTCCCCCCAACAAAAATACACAACTCCCCCCCCCAACTCCCAAACTTCATAACACGCACAAATACCCACCCCCCCTCTCCCCCACCCACCAAACACCACCTTACAACAACTCCACAACTCCAACCCCACACCTCCCACAAACCCCCCCACCCCCCGCACCCAACCAAACACACCATCCCCACTTCCCCCATATCAAAATGAAAAACAAACACCCCCACCCATCAACAACAACCATTTCCATCAATCACCCCACCCCTCCCCCCATCAACCAAACATTCCACTTTAAACAACCCCTACCCCCCCAACCCGCCCCAAAATCACCCCCTAACCCCCACCCCCCTAATCACCATCCCCTTACTCAACCCCTTAATATCACCACCCCCCCCCCTCCCCTACCAACCCACCCCCACCACCCCCAATACACCCACCCCCCCCACCCCCCCCATCCACTACCCCAACTACCCTTCCTCCATATACCACCCCCACCCCACCACACCCCCCCCTTCACCCCCCCCCCCCCCAACCCTCTACAAACCCCCCCCCTCCCCCCCCTTCCCCCCCACCAAACCTCACCCAACCCCCACCAATGCCCCCCGCCCCACCAAACCCCCCATACAACCCATAACCCCCCCACCCGCCTCTCAAAACCCCTCATCACTCCCAAACCACACCCACCATTCCAAACCCCCCCCCCCCAACCCACCCAAACAAACCAACTCCTTATAAAACCCCACCCCCCCCCAAACAACCCCAAACCCTACACAAAAAACCCCACCCCCCACTAACCATTCAAACCAACAACCCACACCCCCAAACCCCCCCCCGCCACCCCCCCCATATCCCCTAGACCAATTTTATCCCACCATACCCCCCCGATCCATCCCAACCCCCGCTCCCCAAACAACCCCCACCCTCCACCCCCCACACCACCCCCCCACACCAACCCCCACCCCCCCCCTACCCCCCCCCTCCCCCACCCCACACCCCATCCACGCCCACCCATACCCAAACCCCCCACACACCCACCCTAAACCACACCCACCCAACACCCCCCCCCCCCTCCACACCCACATACACCCCAACAACCAACAAATACCCCCACCCCCCCCCCCTACCCACCCCCACCCCCCACCCACCAACCCCCCCCCCCCCCCCACCCCAGCCCCCCCCCCCCCCCACCCCCCCCCCAACCAACCCCCCCCCCCCCCCCCCCCCCCCCCCCCCCCAACCACCCCCCTAACCACCACCACTACTTCCTACAACCCTTCCCCCCACCCCCCCCCCCCCACCCCCCCCCCCCCCAACCCCCCCCCCCCAACCCCATCAACCACCCCCCCAACACCACTTTACCAACCCCCACACCCCACTCACTACACAAACTCCCCACCCCCCCACTAACCCACCACACAACCCAAACCCACAACCCCCCACCCACCCCCACCACCTTACCCCCACCCAATCCCAACCACCCCACATTTACCCACCCTCCCATGGCGCGCCACAAACACCCCCCACAACAACCCACTCAAACCTCCACCACCTAAAAACCCACCAACACCCCTGCGCCCACCCAACCACCCCCCATCAACCCCCCAAACCAAATAACCCCACCACCCCCTAACCCACCCACATCCCCAACCCACCCCAAACCCCCACCCTCCCCACAAAACCCCCAACCCAAACACCCCCAACCCCCAGTGCCACCCCCACCCCCTCACCCATCACCCCCAGCCCTCAAACAAAACACAGACACAAACAAAAAACAACCACTATCCAAAACCACGTACATATACCAATCTACCCCCCTACAACTCAACCCCCCACCCCCCCCCTTAACTTCCACATCCTTAACAAACCATACCCCAACCCCCCCCAAACATCAACCACTTACTATTACCACTAACCCCAAACCCATCACCAACCCCTCCCCATCATCTCCCTCCCTTTCCCCTCCCCCAACCACTACATCCCCCTCCTACAGCCACCCCTCCCACTAACCCAACCCCCCCCCCCCCCATTACCACAAATACCCAATTACTTAATCCCAAAAACCAACCCACCCACCAAAAATACCCATAAAACCAACTCTCAACAACGTAAAAACCATCAAAACCTCCGCTTACCACACCCCCAACACCCACCTATATCCCAGATCCTCTATTTACTACAAATAATAATCTCATAAACAGTCAAAAAATCCCCTCAACCCTCATCCTCAAACACCCCAATACCCACCAAAACTAACCTAATACCCCACACCAAACACCCAACCACCACCCCCGCCCCCCAGCCCACTAACAACCTACATCCCCCCCCTCCCACAATCCGTACCCCCAAACCGCCAGCACCCCCCACCAACACCCAACCCACGCTAACCATCCCACCTCGCACCTTCACACCCCACCCCCCCCCCCACAAAACTCCAACACACCCCCGCACACACACCCCCCTAACTGCCCCACCCAAACGCCCCCACCCACCCCCCCCAACCCGCACTCCCCCCCCCACGCGACCACCTTATCAGCCCAACCACACCCCCGCCATCCTCCCCCCCAAACCCCGCCTCCTACACCCCCCAACCACCCCCCTGCGCTACCCCCCCCACCCCCCCCCCACCCTCCCCCCCCCCACCCCCCTCACCCCTTCGCAAACACCCCAACCCCCCCACCATTCCCCCCATCCCCACTCCCCCCCCCACCCACACCAATCCCCCCCACCCCACTCACCCCGCCCATCCCAACACACCCCCAACACCATCCCACCGCCCGCCCACATCCCCACCACCCTTATCCTCATACCCTCTCAACCTACACACACCCGACATCCCCTCCGCCCCCCAACCCCCCCGCAATCCGCCCCCCCATTCCGCCTACCTCCCCATCCCCCCAACACCCACTTCCACCCCCCCAGGCCCCCCCAACCAACAACCCCTTCCACCCCCCCCTTTCCCCCAACTCAGGCCCCCCCCCCCTACCCACACCCCCCCACCCACCCAACACACGCCCCCCCAGGCACCTGCCCCACCCCCCCCGACCCCCCCTATCCCACCCCCCCCCCCCCCCCTCCACCCCCCCCCCCCAACACCCACACAGCCCCCACCCCAACCCCCCACCCCACCCCACACCAACCCAACCCCGCCCGGCCCCCCACCCACCCCCCCCACCCTGCCCCGCCCACCATCCTCCAACCCCCGCCCACCACCCAACCACCCCAGCCCCCCCCCCCCCCCCGCCCCCCCCCCCCCCCCCCACCCTCCCCCCCCCCGCCCCCCACCCCCCCCCCACACACCCCTCCCCTCGACCCCACCCAACCCCCCCCCCCCTTTCACCCCCCTCCCCTGACCGAACCCCCCACACACCCATCCCCCCCCCCCCCCCCCCACCCCGTCCAGACACCCCTGCCCCCCCCACCCCACCCCCCCCCCCCCACCCCCCCCCCCGTTACCACCCTCACCCCCTCCCCCCCCCTCCCCACCCCCCCCCCCCACCCCATCCCCCCCCCCCCCATACCCGTCCACCCCCACCCCCACCCCACCCCCACCCCCCTCCTCCCCCCACCCACCCCCCCACCCCCACCCCCCACCCCACCCAACCCCCCCAACCCCCCTCCCCCCACCCCATCTCACATACCCTCCCACCCCAATACTACCCCCCCCCCCCCTCCTCCCCACAACTCACAAATTCCTCACCAACCCCCCTCCATACCCCCTCCTCTCGCCTCCCCCCCCCCCCCACCCCTCAATCTCCCCCACCCCACCGCCTCCCCTGCCCCGACCCCATCCCCCCCCCAAACCAAGCCCCCCCTCCTCCACCCCCTTCCCACCCCCTTCTAGCCTTCCCCCCCACCCCCCCCACATCTCCAACCTTGCCCCCCCCCCCCCAACCCGTTCACCACCCGCCCATCGCGACCCTTCCCTCCCACAACCCCCACCCCCCCCCCTCACACTCATTCCCCACCTCCCCCACCCGCTCCCACTTCCCCCACCCCCCCTCCTCCTCCCCCCCATCCCCCCCCCCACGCCCCCCTCCCCCCACCCCACCTCCTCCCCTTCCCCCCCTCCCCCGCCCACCACCTACCCTACCACCCACCCGTTCTCCCCCTCCCCCCCTACCCGTCACCCCCAGCACCCCCCAATTACCCCGCCACACCCGGCCCACCCCGACCCCATCAACCCCCCCCCAACGTACCCCCGGCACTTATAAACCCCAACCCACCAACCCAAAGGCCACTCAACCCCTGCCCCCCCACCCCCCGTCTCCCTCGTAACCCCCCCTCATCCCCCTCCCCCCCACTCCCCCACATCCACCCAACCCCATTCCCCCCCACCCCAGACTGTGTGTGTGTCCAGACCGTTTGGACCCCCTAAGTTTTTACCCTCACATTCCCCACCCATCCCCCCCTGTCCCACACAGTCTCGTACCCCATTTTTTATACCCAGTTCTTCCACAACCCCCTACCCCTCCTCCCGGTCCCTCACACATCACCCTCCCACTCTCACCCGCCCCCCGACCGCCATCATCCCCCGTCTCCATACCCCACATCCTCCCCCTGCCAACCCATTTTCCCCCTACCCAACAACCCACAATTCCCCCCCCCCCACCCCCCCCCCCCCGCGCCCACGCCCCCTACATCTGCATCCTCCCCCCCCTCCCCCCCCCACCTCCCCCCCCCCCGTCCCCGACCTTCACACACCCCACGCACACCTCACACCCCACCCACATCACACCCTCTCCCCCGCGCCCCCACTCACCACCCCCACCCCCCCACCAGCCCCCTCCCCCGCGTCTGTCCTGACGCCCCTCAACTCTCTATATCACCCTCCCGCCCCCCCAAATCCAAACAATAAGAACACCACCTCCCCAACCGTTCCATAATGGTCCCCCTGCCCCACCCATCTGTCCCATCACCTCCTATCACTGGTCCCGCACACCCCAATGTGTGCTTGCCACCTCAACAAGGCACACAGCCATCCTTCCCGTACCCCAGCATCCCCGCCCTGCCCCGCACCAACCACCTCCGCCCAACCCGTTCACCCCCGGCCCCCTGAACTATCCGCCCACCAACCCCCCCGACCCCCCCCGTACCCCCCCCCCCCCCCCCACCCGACCCCCATCCCCCCCCCGATACCAACATGGCCCCCCCGATCACCCCACCGCGCCAATACCGTCCCACCTCCGCCACCACCCCCCCCCCCCCACCCCCAACTTTTCCTCTCCCCCCCCCCCCCCTCACCCCCCCCCCCCCCACTCTCTAATCCCCCTCCCCCCCCACAAGACCCTCCCCCCCCGTGCCCGTACCCGCCCACAAGCCCTCCACAACCTCCCCCACTACATACCCCCCCCGGTAACCCAACCACAACCACCGATCAGCCTCCCCGCACTCCCAGCAACCCACTAAACCCGCCCGCCCCCGGTCCCTCCCGCCCACACCCCCCCCGGCCACGTGCCCCCAACCTCGCCCCATCCCCCCCCCCCCTCCCCCCCCCCCCTCCACAGCCCCCCCCTCCCCCCGACCCCCCCCCCCCCCCCCCCCCCCCCCCCTCACCCCCCGTCCCTACCCCCCCCCCATCTTCCCCCCCCACCCAACCACTCCACCCACACCCCCACCCCCCCCCCCCTCCCCAGCACACCCCCCCACCCCCCCCCCCCCCCCCCCCCCCCACCCCCCCCCCCCCCCCCCCCCCCCCCCAGAACCCCCCACTCACATTTCACCCCACCCCCCACCTCACCTCCTGACCCCACCCCCCCCCTCCCCCCCCCCCCCCCGACTCCCTCCCCCTCCTCCCCTCCCACTACCCCGCCCCCCCCCCCCCCACCCACCCCCCCCCTTCCCCATCCTCCTCCCCCACCCCAATCCCCCACCCCCCACCCCACCACTCCCACCCCACCTTCCCACCACCAAACTCCCCCCCCACACACCCCGACACCCCCAAACTTCCCCCCACCCCCCCCCCCACACCCCTCGCCCCCAACCGCCCCCCCCCAACCACCCCCCCACCCTCCCCACCTCCCCCCCCACCCCCTTCCCCCACTCCACCCGACACTACCCCCCCCCCCCCCCCCCCCCCCCACTCCCCCCCCCCCCCCACCTCGTCCCTCCCTACCCCTCCCGCCCCCCCACCCTCCCCGCCCCTCCCCCCCACCTCCACCCCCCCACCCCCCACCTCCCCCCCCACCCCAACCTCCCTCCCCCCCCCCTCCCCCCGCTCCCCCCGCCCCAGCTCACCCATCCCCCCCCCCCCTCCCCCCCCACCCCAGCCCCCCCACCCCCCCCCCCACCCCCCCCCCCCCCCCCCCCACCCAAACCACCCCAACCCACCCCACACCCACCCCCACACTCTCCCATCTCCCCCCCCCCCCCACCTCCCACCCTCCCACCCCTCATCCCCTCACCACCCCCCCCCCCCCCTCCCCCCTCCCCTCCTTACCACCCCCCCTTTCCCACCACCACCACACACACCCAACCACCCCCCACCACCCCCACCCCCCCCCCCCCCAACCCCCACCCCCACCCCCCACCCTCCCCACCCCCCACCATCACCCCCACCCCTCCCCAAACCCGCCCACCCTCACCCCTATCCCGTGGCATACCGTCCCCCCCACACCAACCCACCTACCCCCCCCCCCAACACAAATCTCCTCAATATCCCCCCCCCCCCACACCCCCAGTTTCTAACCCCCACCCACACCACATCCACCCCCTCACGTCCCTCTCCCCCACCCCCGTTCCAAACACCTCACTCCCTACTCATTCCTCCAAACCCCCCAAAATATCCCCTCACGGCACCCCACTCCTCATCCCCTCCGCCCATCCGCATACAAATCCTTCCACCAGCCCCCCACTCCCACCCACCCCCCCCCCAAATCCAGCAACCTACCCTTACATAATCCAACTTCCTCCCCCCTCCCATCCAGACCCCCCCCGCCACATTACGCAAACCCACCCCCCCCTCCCTCCCACCACCCCCAATCCCCCTTCCAAAACCCACCCCCCCCACCGCCTTCCCACCCCCCCCAAACACGCTTACCGCCCCACAACTATCTCAACCCCCACTCCCCCCCCCACCTCCCCCCCTACCACCACAAAATAACACCACCCCACATCCACCCCTACGTGCGCCGCAGAACCCGCGGAGCCCGACCCGCCCACACCTGCAAGAAACCGCCCCAAATCCCTTACTACGCACCACCCCCCGCCCGACGCCCGGGGCTCGGGTCCGCGCCCCCGACCTTACCGACCCCGACATCCGCCCACACTCCCACCACCACCACCACGCTACCCCGGACATGCAGTCCCGACCGCCGGCGTCCACCGCCCAAATGCCAGCGACCCCCATCACACCTTACCCCCATATATAACATCTCGTAGCACCCCGCTTATGTGCCCCCCTGGCCCCGCGCACCCCCCGGACACGGCCCACGTATCCCAACGTCACCCGGATCCCCGGTACGATCATCCCGCCCCAAAAATCCCTTGGAACGAATATAATTTCACACGCCCCCAACCCCCAGAGAGAATGATCTCCCGTTCTTCCCTCGGGAGACCAAGGGCACCCGATGACACCGCACGTGTGCATCTGACCCCGCCGTCGTACACCCCCTGCCCCTGGTGACCCCACTCCTCGACTGTACCCCCCCACCCACCCTCCCCCCAACCCCCCCCCCCACCCACCTTCCTGTCCCCCCTAACCACCCCCTCAACTCCCCATCCCCCCGCGTTCGCGGCCCAGCTCCCCGCCGCGCCGGAACCTACAGCTCCTCGACCTGGTGCGCAATTCCGAAAAACCCGACGGCCCAGCCCGCTCGCGCACGGTCTCCCGTCGCGTGAAACCACGAAGACAACTCCTCGATCACACACCCGACGCTCGGCCCCTCCAGTAGTCCAATCGTCGCCCCGCGCTACCACTCACCACCCCACCGCCCGAGCTCCCGGGCCACGAGCCTTCGAGCGCCAACCACGCCCTCAGACACCATTAACTACCCGAGCCCGCACGTTGGAAGCCCGCTACGACCCCGGGCCTCCCACACCATGACGGAAACTCCAGCAGCGATAACCCCGACTTCAACCCGCGCACACCACCCCCCACCACGACACACCGGCGTATCGCACCGCCCCCCAGCGGCCGGCTATTGGCTAGCACTGCCAACCGGCCCCACGGCGTCCGCACGTGCGCACACACCACCCGCCGCCAGAGAACTCAATCACCGGGCCCGGGCCAGCCCCAGACCAACGGTAGGTGCGACATCCTACCCCCAGTCGCCGACCCGGCAAACCACCCCACAACCCCACCCCACCGCTACCGCGATGTCGGCACTCGCTGCAGGCCAAGATCCACCCACCACCACCCCCCAACGCCGCGCCCCACACACGCCGCATATCACGCTCACTCCCCAGAAATGTCAGCCCGTGTCTACGCCCAACGGACAAACCGGCCGGCCCATAAAAATAAATATCCCACCCACGATTACAGCGCCCCACACGCCCGCCGGAAATGCCCCACAATCCTATTATATCATCCTGACCCGAAGTGATCGATCCCGTGTCCGCCCCACCTGCCCCGTGCAAACTCAGCGCCCCGCCACCTGCCCCCCCGACACCGACAACGCACGCTACGGAACAGAAGACGCCCGCAGCACCCGCGCACTCATTGCCGCCCAACAAATCCACCCCTCGCCCTCCCCCAAACCGCAGCGCCCCTCCTGCTCCACCTCGCAGCCTTACCCCAGGGCTGGACTACTACCGGGTTCACGCCACCACCCCCCGATCCAAACCCGCAACCCCACGGCCCGGACCAAAACCCCCCACGTCGATTCCACCCCTAGCCCCCGGCCTCCCGAGGAACTTCCCAGGGTTTACTGCCGACCCCCCAACACATTCCGCTGGTATTGTGGCAACCTCCCAAAGCAAAACGTCAACTTACAAACCAACTACAATACCTAAAAAAAAAAAAAACCAAAAAAACAAAATATAACGTAAACAACCAAATATACAAAATCACAAACCCCCTGTCAACCAATAATTTCACACATTTCCACTTTAACTTACACCCTTCAGAATCCAATTAAAAATTTCCCATATACTACTAACTTCCATTTAAAGATCTTCAACAAACACTAAAATTATAACCACAAAAAAAATACAACAAATACTTTACTTCTTGATGTGTTACACACGGTACTAACCCTACCAGATGTCTAAAACACCTCATTTATATATATGTTCCTATAACACATATTTAAACATCACCCCATATCAACAAAAACCCTCCCCCCCCCCCCCCATAACAAACCAAAACGTAGACTTTATATACCCCTCACCCAGCAAACAACCCCCAAATTCCTCACCAAATTTCCCACATATAAACTAAATACCCATACACCACCTAAACATATAAAATGCACATGCATCTTTCCCCCACCCCCACCCTTATACCCAAACAGTACATATGCTACAAGATGTATACACAATTCCAAGGTACTCATATCACAAAACAATCTAACACAAAATAAATAACAGATATTCTCAAAATCTAATATCCAAACCATATAAATCACTAAAAAATCCTACCACCCCTCCCACCCAAGCACACAACACCTCGGACTCATCTAATGGGTTAGTGCAACGCCCACAAGGAGGAAAAGGTATGTATTATGTTTGGGTTAGGAATAGCACAAGAGGAAATGGGATGTATTTTTTAGCTTGTTAAAACCTTTACCTTGAGGCAAAAATATGGTGGCACATTATTGGGAAATTATGAAAACATAAGGCCCCTGTCCCATTTTTAATAGAACATTATTGAGGTACATTTTTATACTTTGCGCCACAGATTTTTTTTGGTGGGGGGGGTGGATACACAAACACTAGCTTGACGCAAAACACTGAACTGTGGGGTCAACATTAATATCTGTAAAAACAAAGACTGCTTGGCAAATTTTCTTAAGTCCAAAATGTGATCTATTCTGGATATACTGAGAAGTGAAAAGCTTTTTGCTGAGTCTTCAAAAGTAAAGTGCATATCTCATCACTCCACAGCAGCAGTAAATAAAAGGAACTATTTGCCAATCTTCCTGGAGGGAGGGAAGGCACCATATTTTCATTTTGAAAGGAAGATGAACCTGGGAAATAAAACACACTAAGAAAAAAACACATGTAATACCCACATCAGTTTCCAGCCCTGGTCTGGGATAAAAGCTGTTACGATCTACATGGATAAAACAGGATTCTATTAGGGGGAAAGCATATATATGATCAATGATTATATTTCCAAAACCAAAAAGTGGGATCACATGATCTATCAACAGAACAGAATATCTAAAATTAGGTCTGTCTCAGAAAATCTGAAACATATGGCCACAATTATATCCCAATAAAATATCTCATTCTAAAATGCACCTAGTAATTGGTACAGTTCTTCCAGGACAGAGCTTAATGCCCATTACTAGACTACTGCAGAGGACAAATAGTGTTCTACGTTATTTTTAATTAAATAGGAACACAGGTGATTTCCAGAGACATCTAGAAATTAATACCAGTTGTATACATCTTCCCTAATACTCGTAGTACCTAAAAATCAAATTCTTAACAGACAAATTGGTCCCATTTTCATTTTCAAAGCACACAGTATTGAAAGATGGTTATATTATAGTTGCTTAAAAAATATAAAAACTAATCAGAATCTGGAAGGAAAAATGAAAAGGCTGAGGAAAAGTAAGAAAAGAAAGTATCCAACCTCCAAAATGAGTAAATAGGTCAGCCCTTTTGTTTGGAGGTTAACGTTCTGTCTTGACTGCTTGTTTCGGAGAAAACCATGTGCACTGGTTCCATCATAACTCTTATTCCACATTACAAAAATCATCACATAAATTTGGCACAATTAGCGATCTACTCAGAATAAAGCATAAATGGAACAATACATTAAAATGGAAACTGCATACCTATACCACTGCTCTCTTTTTAGAGAACAGGGAACACTTTGGTAAGCACCAAATTCACAGAAAAGAAAGAAAATTCTGCTATGCATATAAACCAGTGGCACTAAAAATGATAAAGACATCTTTAATAATTTATTTTCTTTATAATGGTCCCACCCTATTATTTTTGCTAATCCATTCACTGTCCTATAATTAGGTCATTTATGGAACAGATTGGATGCTATATGACTGAAACTTTTTCATGCTAAATTAACCTTAGTTACATCTGGTAGATCCAGACCAAAATCTCAAACTTCCTCATATTTAGAGGAGACAGCGACATATTTTGCAAGGTTATCCAACCTTCTTTCCACTCTACCTTCTCTTGTCTTCTCTAGGATTTGGGAAACTGGAAAATTCTTGATTTTCCAAGAGCTAGACATATGGACTCTCATCAGTTTATATAAACTTCAGTTCATTTTCAATCCTAAATCATGACACAATGTCATTGCTATAAGACTTCCACTGTACCTGCTATGCTGGCAACAATCTTAACATTCTATTAAAATCAAGGGATAATCCAAGATCCAGCTACGAGTGAAAGGACAGCAGCGCTGAGGAGCACTACAGTGGGCAAAGTACAATTGCAGCCGTGTGACTGAGCGAATCACCGCTAAAGTGCTGGGAGAGTGCCCACAGAGAAAACACAGTACCTTCAGGGAAATTTGCATGTTAAAAGGAGCTTCCTTTTTTTTTTTTTCTTCTCAGCTGCTTAAGAGATCACCTATGAACACAAGTGAAATTTAAAATTGTGAGAATGCTTTTATCTACTTGAAAAGTAAACGGCATATAAATAAATACTGGACAAGGGCAACCCTGTTATAGAATAACAGTAAGTTCCAAATGAACCTTCAAAACCACAATTTGACAAAAATGCAAACTAAACAACAATGAACACATAATCCAATTTCAAAACTATATACAAACTCAAACATCCTAAATTGAAAAAGACATGAAGCAACAAAATTAGACATCCCAAACACCAAAGGAAAAACTTGAAGGTAAATGGCAATCTAATGGCACAAATGCCTCCAGAAAACAATGTTACTGTTAATAATCTGTAGGACAGAAACTTTCAAGAGATCACGGTTCAGATTTTCAAATGTTTTTGGATAAAGTGACCTGAGACTGATTCTTGAGCCTATGTATAATTCTGACTAAGATATCTGGGCATGCCTTTCAAATGACACCATGAGATGAGTAAACAGAAAACCTCGTCTCTTTCCTGCCTTTCAACACACTAACAGCAAACCACGTTCACGAACGTAGGGCTCTTTCTAGAAATGCTGAAGGCTAAGGAACTGACTGGTACATAGGAGGTGTGGTACTTCTATTTCCATACATATGTCCTGGCTCAAGTCAAAAAGCCTACAATTAACGAAATAAAGGATTCCTCATTTTACATGCTGGAGGTCACATACCATGAATAGTAAATCTACAAAGAGTACTTTCAAAGCCTAGAGTTATCTGTTAGCAATGCACATTATCAAGAGGCTTTATGATATGCTTTAAATGCCAACCATGACTTAGACATGAATGATATGCATGAGTCCAGAATCTTAATAAAAATTGACCAGCATGTCACTCACTTCAATTCTCATTTTAAATAGGCACTGTGAAAATGGGAATGCTGCTGTACAGTAATGAGTAGTATAGAATGAAATTAGTGTTCTTTTATGAGTACCTGCTCTACATTTTAATTCCCTTTAAAGAAGCACATGAAATAGTCAGAAAAAAATTTTTTTATCAGTCTATAAAAGGAGTTAGTGTTTAGAAATAAAAATGAAGCACTTGCATCTTCATTTTTTAAAACTTCACAAAGGTGCAAACAATGTAATGGTTTCCGGGCTCACATGGGCAGATCAGTACTATTGTGTCTAGTTTTCCTAGATGTACCATCGTCACGTGGCAGTGCTTTCTGCAGATTTGACATAGCAGCAGTTCTCTCGATGTCTATCACAGCATACAGCTCTGTGCGTCTGGTAGGGGTCTGTGGAAGGGGAGTGGTAGGCGTTTTTGGAGTCTGAGGGTTGTCAGAGTCACTGCCACCTTCCAAGTCAACCTGTATGTAATTGAGCTGCCTGTGTTCTAAACTTGGGCGTCTGATATCAAAGTTAAAGACTGTTGGTGTACAGTCCCGACGCCTCGAATATTCTATTTTGTGAGCACTTGCCGGCACTGTTACATTCTCTGTATTTACATAGTTATGCATTGGATCAAGATTATTATGGTAGCCATTTAGAGATGGGGTCTTTGGTCCTAAATTGTCATCTTCATCCCTACTTAGCTTGCGGGCTTCCCAAACAGGAGGCAAAGACGGTAGATTTTCGTAGTTTAACAATGCAGTTCTTCTCTGAGCTGAGTTGTTGATATTCTGGGTATCTGAGGTACTGGTGGACGGCAGACGACCTCTCCTGAGCCCTGAGGCACTGGGGAGAGATAGCCCATTTAGATTTTCATACACCAGTTTGTTAACAGAGGGCGCGTCTTTTCGTTCATCACTGTCATAGCCAGTGTCCCATTCCGTGTTATTCGCGCCACTTCCGCTGACTTGATCTCTTCCAAGTTGTTCCAGTTTCTCTTTTTCCATTAATTGCTTTTGAACTGGGGTTGGTCCTAAGACAAACTTGACTCCTTCAGGTTCAAGAAGAATCTGAGGGTCCCTGTCCTCAATATTACTTGGTTCTTCTTTTGGTGTGTTGCTTTCAGCATTAGAAACCCTCACCTCCAATGGGACATGCACACTTGTGCGGTTTTTCCGTTCTTCTTGTACACCTGTAGTGTTGACATAGGTATGTACCTAAAACAAAACAGGAAAGTGAATCAGTAACTTGCTTTAAAAAAAAAAAAGAACAAAAGAATTTGCCTGACTATATCAATTAATTTTATTAACTTTCTAAGTATATTCTTACTTCAAAGCTCTTGTACCTGTTTTTTTACCAACAAAAAGGTTGGGGGGAAGTGGGAGAAATGTAGAAATGTCTTCCTAGCTTGATAAAAGAATAACTACTTTAAAATACATGTGATAGTGAAACATGATAAGCATTCTGTAAAAAAAAAAAAAAAATCAGGAACAAATGGGGATTATTACTTTGATGTTGTTCTAAAATTCTCATCAATGCATTAAAATCTGATTTAGAAATCGGAAATAATAAGTATTAAAAAGGAAGAGAGAAATTTATCATAATTTATAGATGACTATATAAGGAGATAGACCCTACTAGATTCAATAAGAGTTCTGTAAAATGCATAGATAAAAAATAGATACCAGGAAATTATTGCTACTTAGAAAAGTTCGTGGTATTTTGCGGGGGTGACAATATAAAAATGTTCAGAAGTCTATACATAAAATTTGAAAAACTCAAAAATAAAATTCAAAACTAAGGGAAATTTAATTATAGTAAATAAGAACTCATTTATCAAGTAAAGAACACAAACAAATGGATTTCAAAACAGTAAAAATTTCTTAATGATAAACAACCATATTGTTGACAAAAGATAAGTATAACTAAGTAATACACGGACAATGTTCAACCAGATAACTTCATTCCTAAAATGAAAATAGAATAGTCGGGAATATTAAATTGCTCTGTTAAAACACTGACAAAATCTGCCTCATTGCTAGTGTCCACTAACTATAAAAACTGTAACATAAAAAGCTTTCATTGGAGGTTATTGTAACAGAATTGGCCATTGGTTATGTCCGTCTTTATCTATAGATGCACCTCTCCTGTGAAACCACAAACTTACTGTAATGCTGAGTTTCCCTCAACACCTATATATATTTGTGTATATGTCAGCAAATACATGCTATTTCCTCTGAGTCTTCACTACAAAAGTCATATACAAATAGTGACAGCTAAAATTCAAACTAAAACCTTCAAGTGTTAGAACAATAACACTGTAACCTCACACAGTATGTTAGACAGTAGGACATGCTTACTTGTTCCTCAGCCACAAGCAAGGGATGTGTAGACTCTTCACCTACTGAAGGCAGGCGTGCACTTCCCACAGAAGGATGTCTGCTTGAAGGATGGGATGAAGCGTCTCCAAATGAGGGGTATCGGGGATATCCATTAGGTAAGTTCTGAGCAGCAAACCCTGGAGCTGAGTTTTTGTTTGTTTATCGATTTAAGAAAGGATACAGGGGTAGGGCACAGAGAATAAAAATGAATGAGAATACAATCAGCACTGAGAGGTTTAAGGAAGGTGTTTCTGGCAAGACATACGAGAAACCAGAGCAAAACAGCATACCCCCTCCACTCTAACTTTCCACTCACATTTTAAATAATATGAAACATTTAATGTTTTCATATTTAAAATATTAAAAATGTTTATAATTATAGCTAACAGTTTTTTAAAACTCACAACCACTATACTTACATTAGCCAATGGTAATTCCTAACAATTTATAGATTAAATAACCATAATCTATAGTTTATAATAGAAGAAGGAAAATGGACACTTACTTGTAGGTGTTCGAGGTGTTCTGGGGACTTCTAATTCTGTCTGATGATTATTCCTTTCAACAACTGGCTCCTCCACTACATTTATACTATTATTCTGCATAATCTCTTGCAACATATTAAATAATTCTTCTGCACGAGCACACTTAAAGGCAAAGATTCCTACAAATACAAACCAGAAGAAAAAAACGGTCACTGCATCTTTAAAAAAGACACAGGAGCACCTGTCGAAGAACAAACTTGTCAAGTAAGCATTCCATGCACCAATAGCAAGAAAATCCTTTAAAATAAATGTCTGATAAATTAATTATATTCCCTGTTTCAAAACATAAACCCAAAAGAAAGTTCACAGAATAATTTTCATTTGTCCATGGGTGATGGCTCAAAATAAGGAAGACAAAAACAAGATTTGCAAACTTACTCTAGTCTGCTTTTTAACAGCAGGGGGAGCCCAGCTTACCATTACCAAGGGAATTCTTTACCACTTGACAGGCCCTTGCTCTGTGGTTTACAACCATTACCTTGTTTAATTATTGGATTACCGCTGCCCTCTGATACAGAAGAAATTTGATGCGACAGAGGTCATGCAACTTGCCCAAGGACTTTCAAGAAGTAGGTAGCAAAAAATAAAACTACGTTCTGTTTGACTCCAAAGTTTAGGTTCTTTCCCCCGAGTTATAACAGTAAAGACACATAGGCAATTTACTGGGACTAATCATTTACTTACTGCAAATCTTAAAGTTAATATGAGCCAAAATTCTGGACATAGAAAACATGCTTAATAAATGCTTGATAAATGAATACATAGTATACTATGCCTCTTTTTTAAATAATCCACTTATTTGAGAATTTTTTTATTCTGGATAAAAGTAAAACATTAAACATTACATATAGAATAACTGAATTATAGAATGATATTTCAAATATGATAATGTTTGGAGAAAAAAAACAAAGTCTCTACCTACCTTGTCCAGTTTGACACCTTCGACCACTTTCAAAAGAAAAGAGATTCGAATCATAGCCATAGCGTCGGAGGCAGAGGTAGTGCCATTTTACCGAGTCACGTTTGCGAGTGTATAAAATCAGTTCCGTGTCTGTAAGTTCCATTATGCCAGAACCTAACTCATTCCCATCATCATCCACATTAATGACCTAAAAAAGAAAGTTTAATTAGTGCTAACTTAATGCTCCCGCTTGACAGTTATGCACATATTTCACTAATTTGTCAGGAAAATGTACTATTGCTTATTGGTTCAGTTATGGTTCCTTTGTTAGTTCATTCAACAACCAATTGTGTGTTTAGGGCATGGACTATGTAGCAGTGTTAATACCCAGTTCATATCCCCAAAGAACTCACATTCCCACTGAGGAGATAAGATATACAAACACGAACAACACCACAAAACTGTAAATGCTTAACTAACAAATGAGTGCAAGAGGCTGCGAAATGCAGGAACTGTGGCGGAGGGTTGTTGGAGAAGCCTTCACATAAGAAGAGGAGGGATTTTAGCTGGGCCTTGGGTATAATTAAATTTAGACAGGAAATAAAGTTAAGAGGGAGAACTGGTGGGTCAGGAGTTAGGGGGCACATCCTGAAGATGCAGTGCTACAGCAGAGACAAGGAAGGTATGTTTCAGAGAGATCAGGACAGGACTGGCATTGAGTTCATGTAAGGGAAGCCTTTGCACTGCTCAGTTTCAGAAAATGGCCAGAGACTATAAGGAACAGATAACACTTAGGGAGAATTTACTATACCCCTGGGTTGGGCAAAGTGCTTTACTTGTGTTTTTGTCATTTAATACCAATCCTAAACTGCAGGTAATACTATTTTCTCCACTGCACACAAATGAACAAAGACTTAGTGATAATGTAACCTGCCAAAGGTAACAAAGCTATGAAGCAAGAGGGTTGTGACTTACACTTAGGTTTGTGTGATCCAGAGGCTATGATTTACAGCAGAATGAAGTAAGAATATGAGAGATTAATGACTGTGGATGAGTAAGGAATGGAGCACTTAGCATCTAAGTAACAGAACACCACTGAAGTTTTGGAATGATGAAGGAGGAAGATTAATTTGATGTCAACTGCAGGATGGATCACAGAGGTGACTGAAGATAGAGTTCAGTTATGAAACTGTCCAGGCATTAAACAATGACTGGAAGCTGGTGACGGGACTGAAGAGGCACCTATAAAGTGGCATTTTAAAGACAATATTATCAGTAGGTCATTTCAAAGAGGGCTGATGGGACCAAATCCAGGGTCTCTTATCACTGTGACCAAAGATTGAGTTCTTCAGAGGATGTAACAGTCACTCATTAGTGCTATGTTTTCCTGACGGAGACACAAGATTTAGGCACTCATATCCATGATTGGTGATGTCGAAAGGTAAAAATAAACGTAAAAGTCTTCCAAGTTAAAAAAAAAAAAAGACAGTATTATCAGAATTGTGTGGCTCTAACTGGATATGGAAGACCAAAGGAAAAGGAAAAGAGGATTTCACACTGTCAGTAAGAAAATGTTGTCATCATTTGTTAAAACAAGAAAAGGCAGAATGGACAAAAAGGAAAATAAAAGGGTCTGAAGACAAAAGTGAGGAAATAATAAGACGTGTTAATTAAGTGAAGTAAAAGAAGAGCATCCAGATAGACAGCGAGAGCTACATCTCAACCAGTTTTTACTGACCTTAAACTTGTTCCGATGGTTATCTGGGACAGTGTCTTTATCTGGACAGCTACAACAGCTACCCATGGCTTCTTCAGAAGACCATGTGAGCACTACATGAAAGATAATTGGCAAAAAATTATTAGATGTAAGATACAAAAGTCATAAAACAGAAAAAGACACTAGAAATCATCTAACATAAGCCCTGCGTTATTTTGATGAGGAAAATTAAGCCTAAGGAAGTAAATGGCTAGAGCTAGATTTCACACAACTAGCTGGAGAATTTTGCTCAGCAACAAGAAGAATAATTCTGTGACGGAGACTTCACAGAAATCTCAAATTTGATTTGCAAAGGTCTGCCTATTTTAAAATTATCTAAAAGAAACCAATTTAAGTTCTCATGCATGACACTATTAAAATAAAGTCATTCATGGAATTAACCCTTTATGGCTTATTAGGAATTTCAGTCCATCTTTATTAATAAATTTTCAAAAGGATGCTAGACTTCTGGCTTGGCAAGTATTTTGATTCATACCATGCATTGTAGTATTCTTTATGTATCCCACCAGACAAAATTGGTTAATAAGACACAAAAACAAATCTGGAATAGTTAAGAGAGAAAGACAACTCAAAATTCAAGCTGTAACTTAACAGAGAGAATACTGGCAAAACTGAAAGAGTGTGTCTATCTAATCCTTTCCCACAGAAGGTTAGAGATAAGTGGTTACAGTGACATTAAGTGTTCAAGAATACTACAAGTGAACAAAGGAAAAATTCAAAACTTCACTTACAAACAAGGGAAAGAATGAGAATGGATGTGACAGTATTTGAAAAAAGGGGGAAAGAAGGAAGCGTAAGAAGCTACTAAACATTAAAAACATAAATCTGATTAAAATTTGCCTAAAATTCTTCAGCAGATCTTCACTACCTTCAGGAAAAAATGCAAAGCTCATCAGTATGACACATGGTCCTTCACAATCTGGTCTCTGTCTACAAATCCAGTCTAACCTCTTCCCTCCTCTCTGCTTCGAGTCCTACCCAGCCATACTAAACAGTTTCCCCAGAGCATCTTGTTCTCTCACACCCTTCCATGCTGCTCCTTTCTCAAGGTTCAACTTCAGAGTACAGTGCCTTCAGGAAGCCTTCTCTGACTCCTACCTACTGGGCAAGTTATATTCCTTATGTACCCCCAAAGCACCCTGAACTTTCCAGTATCACAGCATCTTTCACACTGTTTACTCAGTAGAAATTGTGATAGACTGTTTACTTATCTATCTACTTCCCTCCACTTTGAGCTCCTTCCCAGCAGGGATGGACTTTATTCATTCTTTCGTTCCCTGTGCCTAACACAATACCTAGCACACAGGAGGTGCTCTAAGTCTCTTGTGAGCTGAATGAACTGCACTAAAGGAAGATAAAGAACGCGGGCAGGTGTAAGGATTAAGCAGATGAAAAAGAATACTAGTATATACACCAAAAGAAGTGATAAGTAAAATAGTGAAGTTAAATTAAGACTCATATTTGGTGGTGTGCTCGCACTGGTGAGAATGGCCATCATTAAAAAGCCTACAAATAGGGCTTCCCTGGTGGCGCAGTGGTTGAGAATCTGCCTGCTAATGCAGGGGACACGGGTTCGAGCCCTGGTCTGGGAAGAGCCCACATGCCGCAGAGCAACTGGGCCCATGAGCCACAACTACTGAGCCTGCGCGTCTGGAGCCTGTGCTCCACAACAAGAGAGGCCTTGATAGTGAAGAGGCCCACGCTCCGCAATGATGAGTGGCCCCCGCTTGCTGCAACTGGAGAAAGCCCTCGCACAGAAACGAAGACCCAACACAGTCAAAAATAAATATAAAAATAAATAAATAAATAAGACCCGGTGCAACCAAATAAATAAATAAATATATATTTTTTAAAAAGCCTACAAATAATAAATGCTTAAGAGGGTGTGGAGAAAAGGGGACCCTACTACACTGTTGGGAACATAACTTGGTGCAGCCACTATGGAAAACAGTATGGAAGTTCCTTAAAAAACTAAAAAGAGAATTGCCATAAGATCCAGCAATCCCACTCCTGGGCATATATCCAGAGAAAACTCTACTTTGAAAAGATACATGTACCACAATGTTCATAGCAGCACTATTTACAACAGCCAAGACACAGAAGCAACCTAAATTTCCATTGACAGATGAATGGATAAAGAAAATGTGGTGTATATACATATACAATGGAATACTACTCAGCCATAAAAAATGAAATAATGCCATTTGCAGCAACATGGATGGACCTAGAGATTATCACACTAAATGAAGTAAGTCAGACAGAAAAAGATAAATACCACATGGTATCACTTATATGTGGAATCTAAAATATGATACAAATGAACTTATTTACAGAACAGAAACAGACTCACAGACATAGAAAACAAACTTATCGTTACCAAAGGGGAAAAGGGGTGGGGGAGGGATAAATTAGGAGTTTGGGATTAGCAGATACACACTACTATAAATAGAATAGATAAACAACAAGGTTCTGCTGTTTAGCACAGGGAACTATATTCAATATCTTGTAATAAAACATAATGGAAAAGAATATGAAAAATTATATATATATACATATATAACTGAATCACTTTGCTGTACACCACAAACTAACACAACATTGTAAATCAACTATACTTCAATTAAAAATGTAAATAAATAAATTTATATAGGGAAAATGTGTGATGACATAAGGATAAATAAAATCTTGTTACATAAAAGAAAAAAAAAGATTCATATTTGGTGTCTTAATATGCCAGTTAAGTATCATGGTATAAAGATGACTAAGTCACAGGATGTACCTCTGAAGAGCCATGAGTCTAAAGGGAAAGACAGAGATGTCAACAGATAATGCATTATGATAAACCTCATATTAGAATATAAGAAGAGTTCCATGGGCACAGAGAAAGAAGCAACTAACTTTCTGGGTTAGGAAGGGCAGGAAGCACCATTTGAGCTGGTACTTTAAAAGGTGAGCAGAAACAGTGTGCTAGGCAAAAAACAGAAATAGGCACTTGAGACAAGATAAAAAATTAGGTGCAAAGATAAAAGTCATGAAAGGTGGCACTGTATTCAGGAGAAAGTGAGGCATCTAGTACGACTAGAGTGCAGGGTAAGCTGTAACACAAGCATGAGCCAAACCATAAAGCATACTGAACAACAACCTAGGGATCTGGGACTCCAATTAACTTGAAGCTAGCCTGCCTCCAATGTCCCTGTAGTCAAATGGACATGACTCTATCATGGTCCTTATCACATTTCAACTGTAACGTTGACCTGTCTCACCGCCCACTTCACTGTGATCTCTAAGAAGATAGGAACCGTGTTTTCTGAATTTTCTAGGGCACTAAGCATACTGTTTGACATAGCAGATATTCAATAAATGTTTAATTTTTAAAAATTAGTGTTTAATAAATTAGAAGATGAGAAGGTGGCCAAAAGAATATTTCAAAAAAATTTTTTAAGCAGACAGATAATTGATAGAAACAAAAAAACAAACAAAAAAGTCTTCTTGAAATTGCTTATCCAGCCTCACCACTGAATACAAAGAGCTAAATGATTATTACAGTGTGGCTTTTGTCTGAAAAAATAATGCCTCAAGTAAATATTTTTCAACTATTTCTCAAAAGAAGTAGAAAAAGCATTCTTCCACTTGACACCTTCACAGGCTACCTGTTAAGGCAGCACCTCCGATTTTGTCAGGGATATATGAATGGTGGTACAACCTACTTGGGGACTCTATTCACATTGAATGCTTTAGTTCAGTGAGTACAAAAAATAGTTTAATGAAAAGCTACCATGTGACATTGAAATCCTTCGTAATGCCACTCCAAAGAGAATGATTTTCATCCTACACAAGGTTGAAAGCCACCTGAAGTATTTTAGCAGGGAAAGTGAGGGCTGGTCAGGAATTCAGTTTAGATACTTCCATTCTGCAGGGTAATTTTAACGTGGGAGTTTGCTCAAAGGAAGGGAAGGCCAGTGAGTGACTACTGAAAAATGGAATATGCCAAAGACTGTAAAACCAGAGCAGCAATAGTAGGGAATAAAGATGAAAAATAATTTGAATTTTAAAAAATACTTAGGAAAACAAGTCTGCAGCCATGAGTGTCTGGATATGGTAAACAGGAAGTAAGAGGCAGTCAGTTTCAGGGCGGACAGATGAAAGGGTGCTGGTTCCTTTATCTGAAACAGGAAAAACTTTCTCAGGTCTTCAAGAGGAAGTTGATGGAGGGTTTAGTTCAGTTTTAGAATGTTTAAATTGAGATTCCAGAGACAACCAACGAAGACTTGCAAATAGAGCCAGGTAAGTACATCAGAATGGGTTTGTCAGGAAGAGGTAAAACATTGAGACACATGGTATTTGAAACTATAAAAACAGAAGACCCCTGATCAAGGACAGTATAAAGAGCAGTCTGCAGTTAAAATTCTGGGGAACACAAATGTGCAAATATTGGAGTAGAGAAAAACAAGTGAAGGAGAAGAAAAACAATCAGAATACTACAAACTAAGAAATGAAAGTGTCAAGAAGGAAGGTTCTATCCATAGTGGAGTGTTAGGTAGAGGCAAAGCCATTCAGCAGTGAGCAAATGGAAGATAAGGAAGTAGTCCTCCAAAGAATAGAAAAGGCTCTTTCAGGAACACAGTTGGAAAGGAAAGCCTAATGTGATAGGGTATGGTTGGACATGGTTTCAAAATAAAATATGTTTCTTGAGTTATTTATTGTTTTAAGATGACATAGATTTATGCAGGTTAGTAATCAGTATGTCAGTAAAAGTTAAAGAATATAGGAAAAAACAAAGGACATAGACGGCTACAGGATGGATCAAGACGGAGCGGGGAGGCTAGAGAAGATGAGTTCCGGGGCCCGGACTGAGAAGTCTGCCCAGAGAGGAAGGAGTGCCTTGTCCTCTGAGGAGAGAGGGCAGAAAATAAGGATGGGTGGAACAAAGTAGAGAAGCTGAAATAGATAACATCTATCATCCTAAATTTCTTTTGTAAAATAGAAGGCAAGTTTGCACAATGAAGGACTTGAGGGTTATTCTCTGAGAAGCTACCCAAGAAAGGTAGCAGGATTATTAAGTAGGCTATGCTGAGACTTAGCAGAAGCTGGAGAGGAAGATTATGCTATTTTTCTAGATGTACTCAGCAGTCCAGAGGGTAGACAGTTCAACTGACCCAGGGTCAGAATGTAAAAGGACAAGGAAATTAAAGGATATTGGCAATATAGGGGTTTGAAGTGATGGGCCATCAGGTCTGCTCAGGAAAGAAGCAAGAAAGAAGAGGGCTGATGAAATGGAAGAAAACGGAGAGAGGCAAAAAGGAACAGGAGGCCTCAGTAAGGCTGAAGAATAGGCTTAGTACGAGTGAGGCTGTGAAACAGCTGGGACTACAGGCAGTTGTAGTCAATTTTCCAGCACAGAGGAGATTTTTAATGTGGAGTTTTCACCCACATCTCTGACTCCTCCTCCTGAAGCATGAATTCCCAGGCAGGGGGAAAGGCAAGACACTAGATAGTCTGCATTTATGACAATCAGATTAATACCTGGAGAGCGTCTGAGTTATGTAACACCCAATAATATGCACGAATACCTGTAAACACTTGATGAGAAACCACGTGATCTCATCATCTTACCCAGTCAAGTTTATAACTCAGCAAAAACACAAAAAGACGTACTATACTCCCTCAAGAAAGCCACAGGAAAGTAATAAGGGTATATGCAAGAACAAAAGGTAGCTTCTGTTTGGGAAGATCAACATTGCAACAACTGTGCTGGGTATTTTAAATTAGTAAACACTGTCATGTTTAATTAAAGCCAATTGTCCTTATTTTTGGGGAGTGGGAGGTGACAACATATCAGGAGGCAAAATAACTGCATTCAAGAAAACATTATTAAAATCTCTACTTTAAAAAATGTAATTTGTGGACTTAATGATTTTTTTAAAAGTAAAATTCAACTTACCTAGATCTGGCCATTAATATTCTTAGCCTCTGCTGCAGCATCAGGAGTTTAATCATACTTCAAAACACCATGTTTTCTTTGTTTGCTGACTTAACCTACAATTAGCAAGAAAAAGTCAAGAATTTGTTATTTCTTTAAAAACAGTTTTCCTTATGAGACTTCTGGCAGCACTGTTAGTTCAGTCAATCTATTTAGACAAACTAAAAAGACTGAATTTTTGATTAAAATATATATAATTTATAAGATCTATTCTAAAAATTAATATAATGTGTACACGGTACCATCAACACAGCCTTTTCAAAAGAAAAGTAAAAATGCAGTAGCTTACGTTCCATAATGTTTTGATATCAGGACCTTTAGAAGCCATTGATTTTAGCTTCTCCACGACAGCTATGACATTAGACAACACACTTCTCTATACTTATCTCCACAGCCATAAAATGAGAGGTTAGACTAAACTACCTCCAAGGTTCCTTTCCAGCTCTAAAACCCCATTTTAGCCAAGGGCAGGCTAATTCTCCATAGCCAGTCACGTCTCTTAAACCTCACTGTCCCGCCTGCCAAAGACTTAACTCTCTTTAGAATCCACCTTCTGTATCTTCTAATCCACAAGACACCCCCAGAATCAAATCAGAAGAGCCAGTCATCAGAAAACAGTATGAACAAGCATGCCATAGAGTCACAGGATAATGATATAAATTACAGCAATAAATTACAATCTAGAGTTTTAAGAGATTTCAATACACTTCTGAAAAATTTCTGGTTAATTTATTCACTTTTTACAACACAGAAAAAAAAATCAAATTCACTCAAGCACGAGCACTAGCATTTACTAAATAGCTATACTACAGTAGGCATGTTAGGGGTTTTACAAAGAGTCTCATTTTATTTTTTTAATTTTTGAATTTTATTATTTTTTTTGTACAGCAGGTTCTTATTAGTCATCAATTTTATACACATCAGTGTATACATGTCAATCCCAATCGCCCAATTCATCCCACCACCACCACCACCACCACCCCACCACTTTCCTCCCTTGGTGTCCATACGTTTGTTCTCTACATCTGTGTCTCTATTTCTGCCCTGCAAACTGGTTCATCTGTACCATTTTTCTAGGTTCCACATATATGCGTTAATATATGATATTTGTTTTTCTCTTTCTGACTTACTTCACTCTGTATGACAGTCTCGAGATACATCCACGTCTCAACAAATGCCCAATTTCGTTCCATTTTATGACTGAGTAATATTCCATTGTATATATGTACCACTTCTTCTTTACCCATTCGCCTGTTGATGGGCATTTACGTTGCTTCCATGACCTGGCTACTGTAACTAGTGCTGCAGTGAACATTGGGGTGCATGGCTCTTTTTGAATTATGGTTTTCTCTGGGTATATGCCCAGTAGTGGGATTGCTGGATCATATGGTAATTCTCTTTTTAGTTTTTTAAGGAACCTCCATACTGTTCTCCATAGTGGCTGTATCAATTTACATTCCCACCAACAGTGCAAGAGGGTTCCCTTTTCTCCACACCCTCTCCAGCATTTGTTGTTTGTAGACTTTCTGATGATGCCCATTCTAACTGGTGTGAGGTGATACCTCATTGTAGTTTTGATTTGCATTTCTCTAATAATTAGTGACGTTAAGCAGCTTTTCATGTGCTTCTTGGCCATCTCTATGTCTTCTTTGGAGAAATGTCTATTTAGGTCTTCTGCCCATTTTTGGATTGGGTTGTTTCTTTTTTTAATATTGAGCTGCATGAACTGTTTATATATTTTGGAGATTAATCCTTTGTCCGTTGATTCGCCAGCAAATATTTTCTCCCATTCTGAGGGTTGTCTTTTCGTCTTGTTTATGGTTTCCTTTGCTGTGCAAAAGCTTTGAAGTTTCATTAGGTCCCATTTGTTTATTTTTGTTTTTATTTCCATTACTCTAGGAGGTGGATCAAAAAAGATCTTGCTGTGATTTATGTCAAAGAGTGTTCTTCCTATGCTTTTCTGTAAGAGTTTTATAGTGTCTGGTCTTACATTTAGGTCTCGAATTCGTTTTGAGTTTATTTTTGTGTATGGTGTTAGGCAGTGTTCTAATTTCATTCTTTTACATGCAGCTGTCCAGTTTTCCCAGCACCACTTATTGAAGAGACTGTCTTTTCTCCATTGTATATCCTTGGCTCCTTTCTCATAGATTAGTTGACCATAGGTGCGTGGGTTTATCTCTGGGCTTTCTATCTTGTTCCATTGATCTATGTTTCTGTTTTTGTGCCAGTACCATATTGTCTTGATTACTGTAGCTTTGTAGTATAGTCTGAAGTCAGGGAGTCTGATTCCTCCAGCTCCATTTTTTCCCCTCAAGACTGCTTTGGCTATTCGGGGTCTTTTGTGTCTCCATACAAATTTTAAGATTTTTTGTTCTAGTTCCATAAAAAATGCCATTGGTAATTTGATAGGGATTGCATTGAATCTGTAGATTGCTTTGGGTAGTACAGTCATTTTCACAATGTTGATTCTTCCAATCCAAGAACATGGTATATCTCTCCATCTGTTGGTATCATCTTTTCTTTCTTTCATCAGTGCCTTATAGTTTTCTGCATACGGATCTTTTGTCTCCCTAGCTAGGCTTATTCCTAGGTATTCTATTCTTTTTGTTGCAGTGGTAAATGGGAGTGTTTCCTTAATTTCTCTTTCAGATTCTTCATCATCAGTGTACAGGAAAGCAAGGGATGTCTGTCATTAACTCTGTATCCTACAACTTTACCAAATTCATTGATTAGCTCTAGTAGTTTTCTGGTGGCATCTTTAGGATTCTCTATGTATAGTATCATGTCATCTGCAAACAGTGACAGTTTTACTTCTTCTTTTGCAATTTGTATTCCTTTTCTTTCTTTTTCTTCTCTGATTGCCATGGCTAGGACTTCCAAAACTGTGTTGAATAATAGTGGCGAGATTGGACATCCTTGTCTTGTTCTTGATCTTAGAGGAAATGCTGTCAGTTTTTCACCATTGAGAATGATGTTTGCTATGGGTTTGTCATATATGGCCTTGATTATCTCTGGATAGTATTTCCCCCCCAATTGCCCATCTGTTAAAAAGTGACAGTTTAACAACTTCTTTTCCTAATTTGGTTCCATTTTATTTCTTTATCTTCTCTGGTTGGCGTGGCTTGGGACGTCCTATCAAACCTATGTTGAAACACTAGTGGATGAAAAGTGGACTTCCTAGTCTAGTTCCTCATCTTAGAGGAATATGTTTTCAGATTGTTTCACCATTGTGATTCATGTTTGCTGTGGCATATTGTCATATTTGGCCTTTATTTCTGTTGAGGTAGGTCCCCTCTGTGCCCCACTTTTTCTGGGGAGTTTTTATCATAAAATGTGGGTTGTCTTGATTTGTGTCAATAAGCCTTTTTCTTAATTCGATAGTGAGATGTTATATAAGTTTTGTCTTTCTTAAATTTTGTTCATATGGTGTATCACATTCGACTTGATTTGTGTATATGAAAGTATCCTTGCATCCCTGGGATAAATCCCACTTGTTCATGGTGTATTGATTCCTTTTAATGTGTTGTTGGATTATGTTTGCTTGTATTTGTTGTGTATTTTTTCATCTATATTTCATCAGTGATAGTGGTCTGGAGTTTACTTCTTTTTTTTAGTAGTATATTTGTATGGTTTTGTTATCAGAGGTAGGGACGGTTGGCCTCTTAGAGATGCATTTGGTAGTCGTTCCTTCCTCTGCAATATATTGGAAGAGAGTGTGAGATGGATGGGTATTTAGCTCTTCTATAAATGGTTTGAATAGAATTCTCCTGTCGTAAGCCATCTGGTCTGGAATCTTTTGTTTGTTGGAAGATTTCTAATCTTCACTGTTTTATATGTCATTACTTGTGGATTGGTCTGTTCCATATTTTCTGTTTCTTCCCTGGTTCAAGTACGTGGAAGCTTTATAACTTTTCTATGGAGTTGTCTCCTTTCTTCCAGGTTTGTCCATGTTATTGGAATAGAAGGTGCTTGTAATAGTTCTCTTATGATGCTTTTTTATTTCTGACAGTGTATGTTGTAACTTTCTCATTCTTTCTTTTCTTAAATTTTCATTCATTTGAGTTGTCTGTCCTACTTCCCTCTAGAGGAGTCTAGGCTGAAGGTTGTATCGTGTTGTTTTTCTTCTCAGGAACCAGCTTTTGGTTTTATTTGAATCTTTTGCTATTGTTTGCTTTGTTTCTTATTTCATTTATTTTGCTCTGAATATTTCCCCATTTTCCATTGGATTTCTTTCATTTTACTTACTTTGGTTCTTGTTTGGACCTCCTTTACTCATAATTCCTTTAGGTGTTAAGGTTGTGTCGTTTATTGTGAGATTTTTCTGTTTTTGGTGATATGCTGGTTGTATCACTATAAAACTTTCCTATTTGAAACTGCTTTTGCTGCCCAATCCATAGTTTTTTGGTTATCATGTTTTCATTGTCATTTGTGTCGTGGTAGTTTTTGAAATCCTCTTTGATTTTCTTCAGTGATCTCTTCGGTTATTTAGTATCGTATTGTTCAGGCTCCAGTGTGTTTGTTGTTTTTTTACATTTTTTTCCCTGTAATTCACTTCTATTCTCATAGCAGTGTGGTCAGTAATAGAGGTTGATATGATTTCAATTTCTTATATTTACTGAGGCTTCATTTGTGGACCCAAGATGTGATCTATCTGGAGAATGTTCCCGCGGACTCTCTTGAGAAGAAAGTTGGTAATTGCTGTTTTTGGATGGATGGCTTAAAATAAATATCAATTAAATCTATCTGGTCTATTGTGTCATTTAAAGCTTCTGTTTCCTTATTTATTTTCATTTTGGATGATGTGTCCATTGGTGTAAGTGAGATGTTAAAGTCTCCCACTATTACTGTGTTACTGTCGATTTCCTCTTTTATGGCTGTTAGCAGTTGCCTTATGTATTGAGGTGCTCCTATGTTGGGTGCATATATATTTATAATTGTTATATCTTCTTCTTGGATTGATCCCTTGATCATTATGTAGTGTCCTTCCTTGTCTCTTGTAACATTCTTTATTTTAAGGTCTATTTTATCTGGTATGACTACTGCTACTCCAGCTTTCTTTTGATTTCCATTTGCATGGAATATCTTTTTCCATCCCCTCACTTTCAGTCTGAATGTGTCCCTAGGTCTGAAGTGGGTCTCTTGTAGACAGCATATAGATGGGTCTTGTTTTGTATCCATTTTGTGTCTTTTGGTTGGAGCATTTAATCCATTCACGTTTAAGGTAATTATCGATATGTATCCTCCTATGACCATTTTTTAAATTGTTTTGGGTTTGTTTTTGTAGGTCCTTTTCTTCTCTTGTGTTTCCCACTTAGAGAAGTTCCTTTAGCATTTGTTGTAGAGCTGGTTTGGTGGTGCTGAATTCTCTTAGCTTTTGCTTGTCTGTAAAGCTTTTGATTTCTCCATCGAATCTGAATGAGATCCTTGCCGGGTAGAGTAATCTTGGTTGTAGGTTCTTCCCTTTCATCACTTTAAGTATATCATGCCACTCCCTTCTGGCTTGTGGAGTTTCTGCTGAGAAATCAGCTGTTAACCTTATGGGAGTTCCCTTGTATGTTATTTGTCGTTTTTCCCTTGCTGCTTTCAAAAACTTTTCTTTGTCTTTAATTTTTGCCAATTTACTATGTGTCTTGTCATGTTTCTCCTTGGGTTTATCCTGTGTGGGACTCTCTGCGCTTCCTGGACTTGGGTGGCTATTTCCTTTCCTATGTTAGGAAATTTTTCGACTCCAGTCTCTTCAAATATTTTCTCGGGTCCTTTCTCTCTCTCTTCTCCTTCTGGGACCCCTATAATGCGAATGTTGTTGCGTTTAATGTTGTCCCAGAGGTCTCTTAGGCTGTCTTCATTTCTTTTCATCCTTTTTTCTTTAGACTGTTCTGCAGCAGTGAATTCCACCATTCTGTCTTCCAGGTCACTTATCCGTTCTTCTGCCTCAGTTATTCTGCTATTGATTCCTTCTAGTGTAGTTTTCATTTCAGTTATTGTATTCTTCATCTCTGTTTGTTTGTTCTTTAATTCTTCTAGGTCTTTGTTAAACACTTCTTGCATCTTCTCGATCTTAGCCTCCACTGTTTTTCCAAGGTCCTGGATCATCTTCACTATCATTATTCTGAATTCTTTTTCTGGAAGGTTGCCTATCTCCACTTCATGTAGTTGTTTTTCTGGGGTTTTATCTTGTTCCTTCATCTGGTACATAGCCCTCTGCCTTTTCATCTTGTCTCTCTTTCTCTGAATGTGATTCTTGTTCCACAGGCTGCAGAACTGTAGTTCTTCTTGCTTCTGCTGTCTGCCCTCCAAATAGTCTCATTTTAATCTATATATTAACTTGAGTTAACAAATATGATTGATACCCAAAATGAACATTTCCAAAACCGTGAACCCACACACAAACAAAATTTTTCGTTCTGGACTTATAACCTGTATATAAAATCAGCAGTTCAGCCAGGTGTTTGCTTACACCCCTTGTGAGCTGCTGCTACACCCCACATTAGGGTGGGCAGCAACCCACTGCCTTTTCCTTAGCTCAGCTTTTTTTTTTCCTCCAGAAGCTTAACATACATCATGCTTTGCCTCTGGCTTATAAAACTGTCCAGCTAATTCTACCGTAAATCATTTCTCTTATGTGATGTTTGTCTAGCTCTCTCTTTTAAGAGATTTTAGCCAATTAACTAAGAAAAATCTCTCTTCCTCTTTTTATTTGTTCCTCTCATAAGCATCCCACAACCACTATCTTGAAATGAGTTTATTCATAGTAAATGTGATTAAGAGAAGTGAGAGTGATCCATCTATACCCCATATCAAGGGAAAGCTTTGAAATGAAGTTAAACATACAAAAGAATCAGTGTGCCAACATATAAACCTCTTGAAAATATTAAAAATCCTGTCAGAAACTCTCTCTCACCTTCAGATCATTTTTTTCTTTTTTCTAATTTTTAAAATTGTGGTAAAATACATATAAAATTTACCATCTTACCTATTTTTAAGCATACAGTTTAGTAGTGTTAAATATATTCAATATTGTGCAACCAATCTCAAGGACTTTTTCATCTTGCAGAAATGAAACTCTATACCCATTAAATAACAACTCATTTCCCCTCTGCCCAAATCCTGGCAACCACCATTCTACTTTCTGTTTTCATGAGTTTGACTATTCTAAATACCTCATATAACTGAGATTGTACACTATTTATCTGTTTGTGCCTGTCTTGTCTCACTTAGCATAATGTCTTCACAGTTCATCCATGCTGTAACATGTGTCAGAATTCCTTTCCTTTTTAAGACTGAAAAATATTCCACTGAATATATACGAACACTTGCTAATCCATCCGTCAATGGACATTTATCTACGTTCTGGCTATTGGAATAATGCTGCTATGAACATGGATGCACAAATATCTGTCCAAGACCCTGCTTTCAATTATTTTGGATACATACCCAGAAGTGGTACTGCTGAATCATATGGTAGTTCTATTTTTAATTTTTTGAGAAACTTCCATACTGTTTTCCACAGTATATCTTTTTTAGAGAAATGTCTATTCAAGTCCTTTGCCCATTTTTGAATCAGGTTGTTCTTTTGCTGTTGACTTTTAGTATAAGTTCTCTATATATTCTGGATATTAACCCCTTATCAAATATATGATTTGCAAATATTTTCTCCCATTCTGTGGTTGCCTTTTTCACTCTGTTGATAGTATCTTTTGAAGTAAAAAAATTATTTTTCATTAAGTCCAATTTGTCTACTTTTGCTTTGGTGCCTGTGCTTTTGGTGTCACATCCAAGAAAGCATTGCCAAATCCATGTCGTGAAGCTTCTGTCCTATGTTTTCTTCTAAGAATCTCATTGTTTTATGTCTTATACTTAGGTCTTTGATCCAATTTGAGTTAATGTTTGTATATGGTGTTAGGTAAAGGTCCAAGTTCATCTTTTGCATGCGGATATCCAGTTGTCCCAGAAACATTTGTTGAAGACTCCTTTCCCCAATGAATGGTCTTTGTACCCTTTTCAAAACTTATCTGACCACATATGTGAGGGTTTATTTCTGGGTTCTCTATTCTATTCCACTGGTCTATATGTCTGTATTTATGCCAGTACCACACTGTTTTGATTATGTGGCTTTGTAGTAAGTTTTGAAATCAAGAATTGTGAGTAATCCAGTTTTAAGACTGTTTTGCCTATCCAGGGTCCCGAGATTCTATATGAATTTCAGGATAGCTTTTCCTGTTTTTGAAAAAAAATCATTGGGATTTTGACAGGTATTGCAATTAATCTGTAAATCTCTTTGCATAGGACTGATATTTTAATAATATTATATCTTCTAATCCATGAATATGGGATGTGTTTATTTATGTCTTCTTTGATTTCTTCAGCAGTATTTTGCAGTTTTCATTGTGTATGTTTTTTAATTCCTAAGTATTCTATTCCTTTTGATGCCACTGTAAAAGGAACTGTTTTTGTAATTTCCTTTTCAGATCGTTCATTGTGAATGTACAGAAATGCCACTAACTTTTACATTTTGACTTTGTATCCTGCTACTTAGCTGAATTCATTTATTAGTTCTGAAAGTATTTTTTGTGTGGAATCTTTAGGGTTTCCCACATATAAGATCATCTCACCTGAAAACAGATTATTTTACTTCTTTCTTCTCAATTTGGATAACTTTTATTTCTTTTTCTTGCCTAAGTGCTCTGGCTAGAATTTCCACTACCATGTTAAATAAAAGTTGTGAAAGTGGGCATCCTTGCCTTGTTCCTGACCTTAGGGGAAAAGCTTTCAGTCTTTTACTATTGAGAATGATGTCTGCTGTGGGTTTTTCATATATAGCTTTCATTATATTGAGGTGGTTTCCATCTATTCCTAGTTTATTTTAATGCTTTTATCAT
The DNA here is from genome assembly GCA_029224305.1 of Caperea marginata. Classification (NCBI taxonomy): domain Eukaryota; kingdom Metazoa; phylum Chordata; class Mammalia; order Artiodactyla; family Neobalaenidae; genus Caperea; species Caperea marginata. The sequence goes on along the minus strand of JANTQK010001604.1, from coordinate 33,430 downwards.
GAAAAGGTGTTGAATTTTGTCAAATGCTTTTTCTGCATCAATTGAGATGATTGTGTGTTTTTTTCCTTCATTCTGTTAATGTGGTGTATTACACTGATCAATTTTCATGTTGTACCATCCTTGCATTCCAAAAAGAAATCCCACTTTACCATGGTATATAATCCCTTTATTATGTGGATGAATTCAGTTTGCTAGCATTTTGTTGAAGATTTCTGAATCAATGTTTACAAGAGATATTGGTCTATAGTTTTCTTTTCTTGTAATGTCTTTGTCTGACTTTGTTAGCAGGGTAATGCTGGCCTCATAGAATGAATTAGGAAGTGTTCTCTCCTCTTCAATATTTTGGAAAAGTTTGACAGGGAGTGACAGTAGTTCTTTAGCAGAATTCACTGGTGAAGCCAGGTTTTTCTTTTCTTTCTTTTTTTAAAAAATATTTATTTATTTGGCTGTACTGCGTCTTAGCTGAAGCACATGGGATCTTTTAGTTACGGCATGTGGGATCTTTTTTAGTTGCAGCATGTGAACTCTTAGTTGTGACATGGAGACTCTTAGTTGCGGTATGTGGGATCCAGTTCCCTGACGAGGGATTGAACCCGGGTCCCCTGCACTGGGAGCGTGCAGTCTTAGCCACTGGACCACCAGCGAAGTCCCAAGCCAGGGCTTTTCTACTCAAAGAGATTTTTTTATTACTGATTCAATCTCCTTACCTTATAGGTCTATTGTGATTTAGTCTTGGTAGGTTTTGTATTTCTAGGAATTTGTCCATTTCATCTAGGTTCTTCAATTCGTTGGCATACAATTGTTCATAGTACTCTCTTATAATCCTTTTTATTTCAGTAGACTTGATAGTGATGCCACCACTTCCACTTCTGATTTTAGTAATTTGAGTCTTTCCTCCTTTTTTCTTAGTCCACCTAGCCAAAAATTTGTCAATTTTGTTGATGTTTTCAAAGAACAAACTTTTGGTTCACTGACTGTTTTTCTATTCTCTATTTTCTTTCTCTCTCCTTTAATCTTTATTATTTCCTTCCTTCTGCTAGCTTTGGTTTTAGTTTGTTCTTTTTCTAGTTCCTTAAGTTATAAAGCTAGAGATCTTATTTTTTTAACATAAGCATTTATAACTACAAAAATCCCCTTAGCACTGCTTTCATTGTGTCCTATAAGTTTTGGCGTGCTGTGTTTTCATTTTCTTTTGTCTCTAAGTATTTTCTAATTTCCCTTGTGATTTCTTCTTTGATTGGTTGTTTAAAAGTATGTTGTTTACAGACATACTAGAGAATGGACTTGAGGATATGGGGAGGGGGAAGGGTAAGATGTGACAAAGTGAGAGAGTCGCATGGACATATATACACTACCAAACGTAAAACAGATAGCTAGTGGGAAGCAGCCACATAGCACAGGGAGATCAGCTCGGTGCTTTGTGACCACCTAGAGGGGTGGCATAGGGAGGGAGACGCAAGAGGGAAGAGATATGGGAACATATGTATATGTATAACTGATTCACTTTGTGATAAAGCAGAAACTAACACACCATTGTAAAGCAATTATATACTACAATAAAGATGGTTAAAAAAAAAAGTATGTTGTTTAATTCCCCCAGTTTTGTGAATTTTCCAGTTTTCCTTCTGTTGTTGATTTCTAACTTCATCCTCTTGTAGTTGGAGATGATACTTTGTATGCTATCTATCTTTGAAAATCTTTTGAGACTTAATTTGTGGCCTAACATATGGTGTATCCCGGAAAATGTTACAACAATATGAGCTTTTAGACTAGTAATTTTTTTCCTTTAAATGTATTAATCTTTTAAGTCATGTAGAAAATAAAAAGTTATAAATCTTTGTTACAATAGTACTAGCTTTTATAATTCCCTTTGTATTTACCTTTATTGAGATCTTTATTTCTCCACACAACTTCTAGTTACTGTCTAGTGTCCTTTCGTTTCACCTTGCAGAACTCTTGTGCATTTCTTGCAGGGCAGGTCTAGTGGTAATGAACTCCCTCAGCTTTTGTTTACCTGGGGATGTCTTAATTTCTCACTTACTTTTGAAGGACAGTTTTGCCAGATAATAGGATTCTTGATGAACAGACTGTTTTTCTTTTAGCACTTTGAATATAGCAGCCCACTGCCACCTGGCCTCCTTAGTTTCTGATGAGCAATATGCTAATAATCTTACTGAGAATCCCTTGTATGTGACGATTAGCTTTCTTCTTGCTGCTTTCAAGATTCCTGGTCTTTGTCTTTTGGAAGGTTGATTATAATGTGTCTTGCTCTATGTCTCTTTGACTTAATCTTGCTTGGAGTGCAATGAGCTCCTTGGATGTTTATGTTCATGTCTTTCATCAAATTTGGGAAGTTTTTAACCATTATTTCTTAAAAAGTTCTCTCTGCTCCTTTCTCTCTCTCTTCTCTTTCTAGGACTCCCACAATATACAGCTTTCAATATGCTGAGGTGGTTCCATATTTTAGATTCCACATATAAGTGATATCATATAGGATTTATCTTTCTCTTTTTGATTTACTTCACTTAGTATGATAATCTCTAGGTTCATCCACGATGCTGCAAATGGCATTATGTCATTCTTTTTTATGGCTGAGTAGTATGCCATTGTGCATATATACCACACCTTCTTTATCTATTCATCTGTCGATGGACATTTAGGTTGCTTCCACATCTTGGTTATTGTAAATACTGCTGCTCTGATCATTGGGGTTCATGTATCTTTTTGAATTAGAGTTTTCTCTGGATATACAGCCAGGAGTGAGATTGCTGGATCATATAAGGGTGCCAGTCTTTTAAATTTCCTGGAAGTCACTTTAGCAGGTGGGGGAGGGGCTTGCAACAATAGGGTATGTGCAACAACAATAGCTGCCCACCTCTCTGTCTGCACCTCTCTGACCAGAAGCAGCAATCTCTGATCCAGGTACAGATCCTTGATATTTGGAGAAGAGGGTACTTTCTGCCTCCACTGGCTCCAAAAGCTGTGTGAGAGCTACACAAAGGTGGCAGCAGAGAATGGCTGCAATTTTACATCTGAGCCTTTTCTGACAGTTGCAAGTCTTCAACAGCTCCACAGTTCCAAAATAGTTACATCAGATTCTGCCACTGTATTTGTTATCTAGGTGGGGAGACAGACTCCTGATGCCTCCTACTCCATCTTCCCAGAATCCTCTCCAGGCCTGTTTTTGGGGATCAGTATATATTCAGTTTCATTGTTTTAAATTACTTTATTAGCAGTGCCAGAGTGCTGTGACGTTTTTGCTTGCTTTTTACTGCTTTCAGTGCAAATATACACATATCAGTTATATCAGGAATTACAAGAATTTATGTGCCTCATTTAAAAGGATACTTTCTGTAAGAAAATACATTCTGAGTTCCAAACAACTGATATACCACAGCAGTCCTGGAACGAACACAACCCAATGGACTGAGGGTATCTTGTCTTGACTTTGGAACATGAATGCCTTAGGTATCCACTTTGGTTTCTTCTGACTAGTGGAAGGCTTAGAACTGAATGGTGATTGGGAGGTAGTGAGAGGGAAGAGGTAGTTTTAGCCACTATACAGAGCTATAATCTTGTTGTAACATGGATGTTTTTCTATAAAACAGGTGTATATATATATATATATATATATCATCAACTATGAGTTTATACTCAAGAAGAATACAATTTTACCAGGAAAATTATCAAAAACCTAAAAATTACAGTAAATACAGTCTATTAACACCTTATTTTTTACAGCAAACTGATTTTAAAGCCCCTACTTTATACCAGACATAGATTCACTTGGATTATCTCAATCCATACAACCACGCTATGAGGTAGGTACTATCATTATTTCTTTGTAACAAATAAGGAAACCAAGGCTTGAAAAGGCTAGGTAGCTTTTCCAAGGTTAACAGCTGATAAGAGGAAGTATCACTTAGTATGATAATCTCTAGGTTCATCCATGATGCTGCAAATGGCAGCGATGGCACGATGCCAGAATTAAATCCAGATCTGACTACAAAGCCCAAGATCTTATTAATTAATATATGTAAAAAGCTTAAAACAGAGCTCAGCATATAGTAAGCATGTAGTAACTGCAAGCTATTGAAATGGTAACAATACTTTATTATAAAACAATACTGTATGCCTTTGGCACTCAGTCAAAATTTCTAAAAATTCTCATTTATAAGATTAGGACACCTATTTCACAGAGTTATTGTGAAAACCAAATAAATTCTGGCTATAAAGGCATTTAGAAAAATATACAGTGTTTAGAAAGAGAGGCATTATTATATCATCACTACATGTAAAATCCTGTCTCTTGTATCACAAAGAAGGCTTTTGCACTGTAAGTACAAAAGCCTACAATTTAAGCGCCATCCTCATAACAAGAGTTACATTAATAAATTTAGTAAAGCTGTCCTAAATTATTCCAATATGATTCTTGCAGAATGACAAGCAAAGAGAACACTGAACTCTATTCACTAGCATGATTATAAATCTGTTGCTCAAGAAGGTATATTTGCTCTTTCAGTTCACTAGCACGGAGGGTGAATTTGGCTTATACTACAGTAGTTCTGTTCAAATACAGCCAGGACAGAATATCTATAGTTAGAAGCATAGCAATATAACTCTATATTTTGGGCACAGCTAACTGCCATATTTAATTTTATTAAGACAATCAAGAGAATACCATTCAAAAACCTTGTTCTTTGTGTAAGTGGTCTGGTTGATTGTTTTTAAACTATTTGGGTAGGTCTTTTTTTTTTTATTGATATACCTTAGTTTTCTGTTTATTTTTAACACTGCTAAGGATTTTTTATTATTTATATTACTCTAAGAAAGAGAAGTTAAAAAAAAAAGGCTAAGGAGGGAGATTCTCAGTATATTCTGCTAGTCACTAAACCAGAGCCATTCTGTAAAAAGTAAGGATACATGCAACATAGTTTCCTTGGTTAGCTGAAATTTTAAAATATATATGTACACAGTAAACCAAAAAGTACCCAAGTATTTTTAAGCATCTATCCATGAATATGGTTATATCTGCATACCTCTAAATAGATTTTCTTCCTTTAAGTTTTTTATTCTACCAAGGGCAGTGTTGGTGAACCACTTTGCAATTCACAACCCTCCATGAACTCCCCCTTTTTTTAACTCTCAAAAAAATCAATTACATTACTTACAAATCACTTCAATATCTGGTACTTTATTTTCTGGAAACTCTTTATGTCTAATCTAAATTCCTTGTACTGCAATTTAAACCAGATTCCTCTCATTTTTGTTTTTTCTGTAAGAGACAAGTAAAACCAGGATGATCAAGAAAGATTAAGCACATGCTTATGTATATTTAAACTGCCATCAATTCATTTTCCTATGGATAAACCTAAAATATTAATAAAAAAACATTTCTGTATTTTAGACAGTTTTTGAATTAAGCTAACAAAAGCTTACTTAGTAAATAAAAATGATTGTAAACAGCTATCAATATTAAGGAGAGAATAAAAAATGAGTTCATTCATTTCTCCATCTATACATTAAAGCATTCAACAACTATTTTCTGAGTACCAACTCTCTTTGCCAGGCACTGAGTTAAATGTTAAAGAAATAAAGAGGACATACACATTCCCTGATTCTAAGGAGCTTACTGTTTAGTGAGGGAGGCAGACAAGCAAAGGAATACATGGCAGAGTTACAGATCCATGTATCCATGTGCCAGTGCCATCAGAACATTTAACTCAGAGCAGAAGGAAAGAGAAGTGATCAAGGAGCCTTCCTAGCAAAGGTGACCACTAAGTCAAGTCCTGAAAGACGGATGGGAGTTTTCTATGGCAAGGGCAATCCAAATGAAGAAGAGTGCATACTAAAGCACAGAAACCTAAAAGAACATGGCAGCCTCCAGAACCAAATAGTTCCTTTTAGTTGGAATGTATGGTATGCATGGGAAAATAGTAGGAGATAGGCAGGAAGGTAGGCTCATGCCATTTCATGAAGCACCAGTTTGCACTGCTGAGGACAGTTCACATTTTCCCTTACAATCTTAAAGACACCACTAATGTCCTACCAAAATACTTTCTTATAGAAGCATAAAGTCTAGAATATATACAAGGAGAACATCTAATTCCTAAGAATAAAATTAACGGTGTTTTACTATGATGCCTAAAGTCTAACTTACAAGTCACAGCATCTATCTATAAACATAAACATTCTCCCAACAGTATCCAGACCTGCAGTGAGTGTCATTATAAGATGATGACCTGAACCTCGGATTCCCTTCTTTCATTTCTGGAAAATGTTACCCACTTTAACCTGATATTTCACACTGAATTTGACAAAGTCACTTTCAATCATGCATTTGGGTTTTTAGAACAGAAATCCAAGAATCTGTATGTATATATTTATCTACCATCTATATTTCTATCAATCAAGAAGTGTGTGTGTGTGCGTGTGTGTGTGTGTTTAGCAAATACTGAGAAAATGGTAATAAAATGGCTTATGATACAAAACACAACTTTTACCTTTAATAACACCAGTCATAATTCAATCCTGGAATCATCTATAATCTTGGAACATACTCATACCAAGAAACACTGGTTATGAAATGTACACAATTAAATCTGGGTGCCCATAATCTCTGCCCAAAGGTATAAAAACAGACATACAGATGTGCAAACCCAGCAGATGAGTTACACTCTGCCTTAGCTAATTCAGTAATGTAATCAGTACCAATGGCAACAATCCCAGCACCTAAAATCACAGGAAAAAACATCATCAGCCTTGGGAACTCCCAAAGAAAGTCTTAGTTTAAGTGCTCTATGTTGCAATATAAACATATGTACAAGAAAATCAAGTACTGTCCTCCAGCAACATCAAGGGGTGAACAATCTATATGACAGATCATGTAGCTCTCTCTACTAAAACTTCACAGATTGCACCACAGAAAGAAGACACATGATTGTAAGGTAGCAGTAAAAAAGTATATGCATTCTCCAGAAAGCATTTATCATTAACTCTGAAAACTGAAATACATATATTTGATCTTATGGAGATAGTGCATTCAGTTTTCTGTAAGTATTATACATCAGAATTCCATGTTTGTATTTTTCAACTTGGTTATTATTTCTACATATTATTCTTACAATTGTGTCAAATTAAACCAATGATTGCTTAACCCTCTTAATAAACCTCTAGTTTATAAATTTACTAATAGACACTAGTCCCCTAGCAGGGACTGGACCCTAGCATAATAACTATTTAACTTATGAGGTTTTACTAACCAGACCAACAATAAAAGGTAAAATCCAAATATGAATTTTACAATGTTTTTCTTAGTATGATACACCTAATAGTTCTTAAAAAGCATTTGGCTTTATGGCTTTATTCTTTAAAACAACAAAACACTAAATGCAAGCCACTTGAACTTCAATTTCATGTTAAATGAATACACAAATTATTCAGTATCAATCCAACTACAAACATCAATAAAACACTACAAGACATACAAGAAAATCTCTAGGCAACTTCAAATTTTATATAATACACTTAGCCTAGAGCTAAATAAATATTAATGAAGAATAACAGAAAAGTAAATAAAAAGATTAATTTTCAAAACTGAATACACCGGTGTATGAGAAGAATATACCATAAATCTGTATTTTCAAACTCAGGTGGTTATCATGCTAGTTACTAGACTCTTATTAACAGTCTAAATATTGACTGTGTGTATATAAAATGTACACCCACATTCAATTTGCTCAAAATACACTAAGCCAAATGCCAAGCAACTCTAAAAAAAATCCTCAAAACAAACTGCTTCATGAATAGGTCACTCATGACTTTCTGCACTTGTCTCAATCTAAAATGCTCTTAAATTCTCTAAGGAAAATAAGCTTGATAATTTATTTTCTACTTTTAGAGCAATGCATTCAAAATTACTGCTAAAATCTAGCATTAAACTCACCTAACTCAAGTACCCCACTAATAAAAATGTTTGATGTGTGTGTTTTCTAACATTCCCCACCCTCATAAAATACAAGAAAAAAAGAGTTAACCAGAAATATTTACATCAGAGTAAATATTTGATGAACTGTTTGGGGCCATTAATAAGCACTGCTTAAAGAATATTTAATGACAAAGAAAATGTTCATGGTATAAAAAGTTAAGCAGAAAAAAAAGACAAAACTGTTCTTTTAAAATGCAATATGGTATTCAGGATTGGATCCTGGAACAGAAAAGGACATTAGTGGAAAAACTGGAAAAAATCCAAATAAAGTCTGTAGTTTAGTTAATAAAATTATACCAGTGTCAATTTCTTAGTTTTGACAAATATACTCTAGTTATATAAGATTAATATTAGGGAAAGCTGAATAAAGGATATATGAGAATCTCTGTACTACCTTTGCAACTTTTCTGTGATTCTAAAATTGTTCTGAAAAAAATTTTATTTTAAAAATTACTTTGCATGCCCAGTAGCAAGTTTGAGAGGATTCTCATTTTAAAAAATAACACACTTACTTTTCTCTCTCCCACTCCTAAACAAAATACATAAACCTCGGAAAAAAAGACTAGACAAAAACATATTAAAATGTTAACAGTGGTTCACTCGGTTGTAGGATGAAAAGCATTTTTCTCTTCATATTTTCTATAGTGTGAATTGCTTTTATAATCAACAATAAAGTGTTAACTAAAGAATATACAAATCAATACTTTATTAAAGGTTTCTTTAAAAAGAAAAGCTATAAATGTCTAAGCAGAGCCCAAAGGCAGACAACATATAAAACAGGTTAGGGCAGAGTGTGAAGAACACAGTGGCCAAGAGAAACCGCCAGGAGAACCTAAGTAGGCAAAACCTAATTAGTAAACGCTGGAAACCTGACAATACACGAACTTAACATCTACTCTTAGGCTAAAGGTGCTCACAGTCAGCAATGTTATGCTCAGAATTCATGACTTAGGAGAATGTCCCAAAAGTCCCCCTAACACTAGGAATTTATGGGATACATACCCTGGGTTTATTCCAAACAAAAATAATGCAGCTGGACATGCACAACTGCCCAGTGAGAGCTTATAGAAATACATCAGGATGACAGTGTGTTCTCTAAATTTTTCTACTTTTTTCTTCTCTAACACCTCCCTACAACCTATGCCCATGCTCAGTCTTTGGCCCAGAGACCTAAAATGGTACTGTGTTGTCATTTAGCAACAGGGGTAGAGACCATTAGAACAAGAGAATCAAATACTATTTCAGATGTCTGACAGGTGAGTATCACAAAAGTTTTTCAATACTTTCAGGGCAAAATATGCTGACAACCTCATTCAACCATAAGAGGGGAAAATTTAATCAACAATAAATGTTCCCCAATCAAAATAAAAAAATACATTTGTCCCTTAAAGAAAGTGTCAGTGGAATCAGACAGAATGAATTTTGATAAAGAACCTCTTCCAAGGGACTTCCCTGGCAGTCCAGTGGTTAAGACTTCGCCTTCCAACGCAGGGGATGTGGGTTCGATCCCTGGTTGGGGAGCTAAGATCCCACATGCCTTGCAGCCAGAAAAACAAAACAAAACATAAAACAGAAGTAATACTGTAACAAATTCAATAAAGACTTTAAAAATGGTCCACATCGGGCTTCCCTGGTGGCACAGTGGTTGAGAATCTGCCCGCCAATGCAGGGGACATGGGTTCGAGCCCTGGTCTGGGAAGATCCCACATGCCGCGGACCAACTAGGCCCGTGAGCCACAACTACTGAGCCTGCGCGTCTGGAGCCTGTGCTCCGCAACAAGAGAGGCCGCGATAGTGAGAGGCCCACGCACTGCAATGAAGAGTGGCCCCCGCTCGCCACAACTACAGAAAGCCCTTGCACAGAAACGAAGACCCAACACAGCCAAAAACAAACAAACAAATAAATAAATAAATATTTTTTTTAAAAAAGGTCCACATCAAAAAAAAAAAATCTTTAAAAAAAAAAAAAAAAAAGAACCTCTTCCAAGCTGTAATCAGGGTGATTTGTGTGTGTCGGGCTGTCAACCCCTCCTGAAACAGTGCTATGTGGCCTGTTCTGGGTTTTGTGTTGTTTTTTAAAGATAGATTTTAAATTTTACTTTATTTATGGTCACCCTCATCCTCAGTTGATAGCAGGTCCTACAGTTGTCACTTAATAAATATGTATGTGCTTTTTTTTTTTAAGTTTATTCTTTTGAATCCTGGACTCTGTAATCAGATACCCATGCCTATTAAGAACAGGTGCAAAATGAGGCCCTCTACTGAGATCACAGAATATTTTACGTTCAAGAACATGGTCTTTTCTTCATGAGCTTCTTAACAGCAATTGGAAGCATCAGAAGCCTCTTCTGCTTACTTTCCAGTTCTTGGTCATGTTTAAGAAAGTAGAGGCTACCAAATAAGTGATTCTCAGGAATGGAGACTATAATATTATCACTGTTATTACTTCTAACACCAATGAAGATATATACTGTTTTCATCAAAACCGAGACACAACTCATTTTAAGACTTGATATTTTATATCCCACCAAGAAACAGAAGTGGTTAATTAAACTACGACATGCCACCGACTGTAAGATACACCCAAATTTCAGTGAATAAAATTGGAAAATCAATGAAATATAGTCAACGAAGACTATCAACTTATTACAAATAACAGTAATGAAAGGATGTTTCAAATATCTTTTCTTTGCTCCTTCCTATACACTAGAAGATAGTTACAATCAAGTAACAGGATTTGAGTGTCCAAGACACAATATTCTTTTGAGCCATGATAAATATTTGTCTAGAGAACAATCCTGTATTGTAGACGGCTGGGAACTATTTTCTCCATCTTCGAATGGGGAAATTAAGGAAAATAATTAATTAAGATTTTACTGGAAGCCAAATTTAGAATTCTTAGTATCCCTATCTACAACTTTAACAAAGACAATATGCACTCTATCCCTAAAGGTTTCATGGCTTGTTTTCCTTCAGATTTACCTTGATCTTAAACTCAGGATATCAAGCATCCATGGTAAAGGAAATTCTGAAGAGCTACATTCAAAAGTACAGCTAAGGTTACTGGGGCTATTCCCTCTGAGCACAACGTATGATAAAATAGAATTTGAAAGCAATGATGAGAATATCTCCTTTCTTTTTTTAAGACACATGTGGAGAAAACAAAATCTCTACAGAAAACAGCCAGAATTTCTAAGATGTTTTACTCTGTACCACTTTCAAATGTTTCTTCACCAGCATGAAAGCTGGCTGAAAAGCTATCTACCTTAAATCCTCTTTAAAAAACAAGCAGGGACTTCCCTAGTGGCGCAGTGGTTAAGACTAGTGCTCCCAATGCAGGGGACCCACGTTCGATCCCTGGTCAGGGAACTAGATCCCACATGCATGCCACAACCAAGAGCTTGCATGCCACAACTAAGGAGCCGGCAAGCTGCAACTAAGACCTGGCACAACCAAATAAATAAATAAAAAATAAAACACAAACAAACCAAACTCCCACCCACCTCCCCCCAAAAAACAATGAACTTAATTAATTCAACAGTTAGCTACAAAGAATATTAGTCTCATATTCTTGTTAAAGCCTTAAAATTTTTAATTTTCCATATGCAAATTCCAAATTTGAATTATCTGTAACTATTAACCCTGCTAAATAGAAGGTAGAATGTGACTAAGACAAGATTTTAATCTTCATATAATGGACAGATGGCCTACAACAGCTCTGCTATCTAAATGTATTTTAACATGCCACATTAGAATCTAAAATAATGCTTCATTTTAAGCACTCTAAATTCCTCCAGTAGAAGGCAGTATCAATCTCTGATAATGCCAGCAAGGCAGCATGATACAGTAAAAATATCATGAGCTTTAGAACCAGACAGAGCTGAGTTTTTTTTTTTTTTATTGATTGATTGATTGATTGCTATGTTGGGTCTTTGTTTCTGTGCTAGGGCTTTCTCTAGCTGCGGCAAGCGGGGGCCACTCTTCATCGTGGTGCGCGGGCCTCTCACTATCGTGGCCTCTCTTGTTGCGGAGCACAGGCTCCAGACGCGCAGGCTCAGTAGTTGTGGCTCACGGGCCTAGTTGCTCCGCGGCATGTGGGATCTTCCCAGACCAGGGCTCGAACCCGTGTCCCCCGCATTAGCAGGCAGATTCTCAACCACTGCGCCACCAGGGAAGCCCAGAGCTGAGTTCTTAACATCTCTGAATCTATGTTTCCCCATAGGCAAGTTAAAAACACCACCACCTACCTCATATGACTGTTACAGGTTTGGAGGCTGTTGAAGAAATCTGGGGTCCGAATTAGAGTAGTGAGCAATGAAGATGGAGAAAGAAGGATGGATTAGAGCAATACTCAGAAGTAAGCATCAATAACACCTGATAACTGATTAGACTGGGAAGAAAAGCAGAAGTCAAGAAGCATACCTACATTTTCCATTTAGGTAACAGTCCATTCATAGAGCTAGAAAACATAAGAAGGACACAAGGTTTAGAGAAGCACATAAGCTCAATTTTGAACGTACTGTGATGCCTGTCAGATATCCAAGTGGAAATGCTCAAAAGACAAACAGAAATACAAGTATGGAGGTGAAAGAAAGATCTGAATTGGAGATAAGGATCTAGGAGTCATCAGCTTATGGATGCAAGGCACAGGACAAGATGAGATTGCCCAGTGAGAAGAAAAGACCTAGAGAAACTCAGAAACACCAACATTTAAGGAAACTGCAGAGGAAGAGAAGCCCACAAAGGAGACTGGAGAGGTACTGTCCAAGAAACAGGAAGAAAATCACCAAGAGTGTGGTATCACAGGGGCCTAGAGAAGACAATGATTCAAGGTGAGATGGGATACAAAGAACAGTCTAATCTCAATAAGGTAAGACTGCAGAAACCATGGTAAGTTAGTATGGAGAAGATAATATTTAGCAGTAAGGAAGAGTAAGTCAGCTGTCTTAAAATTTCTGTTTTACGGAATAATGGACTTGAGCTGGACCAAACCACAGACATCTATGAGAATAAAATAGATTTCCGTCTATCTAACAAAGAATTGATTTCCCTTTAAATGCTGAGTTCTCAATCACTACCCATGTTCAGTAGATTCCACTACTGGTTAAGAAGCTGGATGAGATGACTTGAGTTTCTTTCAACTGAAGTAAATTTCAAGAACTAAACTAAATCTGAAATACTTTGCATTAAGAAGAACAAAGGGAAAGACATAAGAAAAAAAGCTTTTAAATACTTAGAAATATAAAGTAATGGTTCTATAAAATTTTAAAAACCATATTCAAATAATTCTAAGTAAAATACATAGACAAGATAAAGGAAGGAAAATGAGACAGAGATAAACCCAATGAATGAGCAAGACAGGAAACTCACTCGTCATTTTTTGACCATTTCAAAGTCATTTATAATTTTTCCTGACAAAATCTTGCATGGCTCCCCCTATTCCCCTGAAAGTAAAAATTAAAGACTTTTTAATGGCTGGCCTACAAGGTCCTAAATACTTTGTTATCGTTTTCTGCCCTTCTGGCTCCAGTGGTGATCACAGGTACTTCACACTCGGCTCCAGCCACACTGGCCCCCTGGCTGTTTCTGCATACACTAAGTACGCTGCTACCTCAAGGCCTCTGCAATCGCTGTTCCATCTGGAAAACTCTTCTGCCAAATACCCACATAGCTTGCTCCCTCATTTGTTTCAAGTCTTTGCTCACAAATCAATTTTTAGAGGACTTCCCTGAGCACTCTACAGAAAACACATAAACTTTTACCCCACAATGGTAACCCCTTTTCCTCTACACTGCTATGTTATTCTCCAAATGACTTATTACCAGCTGGCATGCTATATATTAATTTATTCTTTGATTCCTGTCTCTATGCCAAAGCCAGAACAAACTATAAACTCTATGTTATCTTCAATGCTGTATCCCCAATGTCTAGAGAGTGCCATACATGTGTTAAATGCTCAAATAGTTTTAGCTGAATGAATAAATACCATATTACTGGATAATGTTTCAAATTAGCAACATACATACTGATACATTTTGCCCCTGAATTTCTACAATATTAAAACATATCAATAATACTACAAATAAATAATCTCATATTTCCACTAGTTAATACATTACTTAATAGTTTTTTTGTCTTTTTTCTACCAGTTTTATTGAGATATAAATGACTGCAGCATGTATAAGTTTAAAATGTATGGCACAATGATTTGATTTATATCATGAAATGATTACCACAATAAATTTAGTGAACATCCACCTTCTCACAGATACAAATAAAAGAAAAAAACTTTTTTCTCCTTGAAATGAGAACTCTTAGGATTTACTCTTAACTTTCACGTATGACATTCAGCAGTGTTAATTATATTTATCACATTGCACATTACATCCCTAGTACTTATCTTCTAACTGAAAGTTTGTACATTTTGACTACCTTCACCCTTTAAAACAGAGCTTAAAATTATCACTTAGATTTGCGTAAACACTGACAGCTATTTCAGGAAAAATGCTTTGAATTTAGCATATAATACCAGAAGATTTCTCTGAGAAGCAATGCTATCATGTGGCTGTCAAAGTGGGAAAGTATACTCACAAGATTTACGTGGCATCAGCTGTCTTCCTTTTCATCCTACATAGGTTCAAAGACTGCCATCTAGATTGTAGCTATTATAGATGTGATGCCTAAAGAGTCTATCTGGGCAAGTCAATTGCCTAAAAGGCACTATCCAAGCTGTATCAGTTCCCCCAAGCTAGGTCACTCCTTGAAG
>JANTQK010001603.1:212826-223876 GCA_029224305.1 Caperea marginata | reverse complement strand
AACCCCTCCACCTCTGCATTCTAGCCCAGCTAAGACCTCCCGCCATCAGCATTGCTGTGGTAGCCCCCAAGCTGTAAGCTTATTCAGCTTTCTGCTTTCCGGAGAACTGCTTGTCTCTTTCTTGGTACGCACTCCTGACGCTGTGGTATTGAGCGTAAAAAAGGAAAATGGCTTGCGGCCAGTTTCGTTCCAGGTGCCTGCTCTGGATCTAAGAGCCCCTGGTTGTTCCCCAGAAGAAGGACGTGCTGCCCTAAGGGGGAAGTCTGTATCTCCAGAGAATGGCCCATAAAGCATGCTGACGCATAGTGGCGACAGAATTATGTGGAAATAGAAGGTTTACTGATTTATTGTCTGCTATTCTTCCGTACTAAACCTATATATACATTCATGCTCTTTGAAAAAACTTGCCTTGCAACCATCAGTTGTCTTGGCCCTTCTGACCCCATACTGGTGCTTTTCAGTTCCTTACCCCTCACCGCCAGGAACTTCTAGCTTTCTGCAGCCGGTCTGCGGCACATTGCCCTCCCTATAATGATTTCTCTTTGACAATTCAGACGTTCATTTCTCCAGATAGGCCTTCGCTTTAATCGCTCAGGATCAGTGCCATTTATTTCTACATATTAGCTTCCTTGCAGTCACAAACATTGTCCTGAAATTCACAAATATAGAAATCTTCTGTACTTTGTACATGTCCCTAGCTTCATTTTCTCAGTCATTTATTTCTTGAGCATATCCTTAGTTTTTAATTAAGCTTTAAAAATTTCACTCTCTTGACATTTTCCGCTAAAAATTTTTTAAAAGAAAGAAAAGATAAATTTCTTGATTTATCTTGTGCTAGCCAGCATGTAGAAGAAACCAAGTCATGCTGAGAAGTAAATGTTAGATGGCTAGCTAGCCTCATCTGCTAGCTCGTACATACCAGCCTCATAGAGCATGATTCAAATCCAAGTACTAAAATTACTTCCCACCATGGAACCTAAGGGTTACTTGCAGTCAGACACGATGTTAAATATACCAGTTGAGATTTAGACGGATATTTTAACTGAAATCATTGCTGTGTACCTCTAAAATGGACATGAAATAGAGATTTTTTTTTTCAGAAATGTTTACATGCCTTGTATAGACAAAATTCTTCTAAGCACCTGTGTTTAAAATGCATGGATCAAACCAGCTTATTTTTTAAAACCCCTCAGGCTATTAGAAATTATTTTTAAAATTAGCATCAAATGTTCTATAGGCTTATCTTTATTGCATTTTCTCCATGGAATTTACCCATCTAAATAATTCAAAAGGTAATAAGCTTAGAGTTTCATTTTTGACATTTTACAAATATTTTTACCTAAAATAACTAAAAATTTTGTGAAAAAAAGAATCAAAACTGCAGTGGATTTAACATATGCTTTCCAAATATCTTAGCAAAGGTAATAGTCATGAATACTTGGATATAATTGCCAAACTCTGGTATGGCTCAGAATTCAATTTCATTTGCCATACGGAATGAGGATTCCAAACTAGGGTTTCATTGAAATCTAATTTAGAAACATGAAATAGCATAAAAATAAAAGCCTCTGTTTATACAGATGAATAAGTACCATTTAATGATGCTGTGGAAAATAAACAAATCCAAACAAAGTGATACAGAATTACTTTTGGAAAGCAATTCAGCTTTTGGACAAGTCTGTGAAACTCTCTGGAACTCGTTAATCTCATCTGCCTTCTTTGTTAATACTCCAATTTATTTCACAAAGATTTGGGACAACTTGCAATAAATACATGTAATAAAAGAACAAAACAGAAATAAAACATCAAGCCAGGAAAAGTATGTACTAAAATTTGAAATCAAGAGTAAGAATGGAAAAACAGAACGTTCATATGCAGTCTACAAGATCCTACTAAGTCACTGCATTTAAGCAGGGAATTTGTTCTTAAGATTTCTGGTGGCAAAGTGAAAAGAAAATATAGTTTCATGGCATTCTTTGTCTAAGAAAAGAAAATACACCAGTGTTCTAAGAGAAGCAAAGCTTTTCTTACCACTCTGAATGTTTCTGAAGGGCTTTGTTTTGTGGCACACCAAGAAACATAATGGATAACATCTCGAAAGCAAACATAGAATATAAATTCTGCTAAGTTAGTCCTTAAAGCTTTGATTTAAGCCTTTGGTTTAAACTTAAGTCCAAAGTTTACCTTAATCAGCATAATGAAGTAGTGATATTTAAGGAAAGGGTGCTAGGGCAAGGGGAGAACACCAAAATTTAAGAATAATGAAAAGAAAAAGACACATATAATTTGTTTTGGTCCCTAACATATTTATTCTCTTTAAAAAAATAATTAATCCTTATTTACTTGAAATGAAATTAGCCTTCACCAGACTAATACCAGTTCCTTTAAATTTCCAAGACTTCCTAAAGATCAAATATCTGTGCTTGATCCATGTTTAAATATTCATATATAAATGGTAATCCATATTGTTACTGCCTTTAAAATAACAGCTCAAATCATCTCGTTTGGAGGAGTACAACCTAAATCTTCCAAACTGCATGTCACTCATTTAGGTAAAAGAAACTTCATCAGATGAACAAAGTGATTGTCCAGCTGTGCAATTCTGACAATCCATAATCTCTTCTTGCCTTTCAGGTATTCAACTTCGATGTGCGCCAGTTGAATTGGTTGGAATACATTGAAAATTATGTTTTAGGAGTTAAGAAGTATTTATTGAAAGAGGATATGGCTGGGATCCCAGAAGCAAAGCAACACTTAAGAAGGTAAATATAATCAGTCAGTTAATATTTACTGAGCACTTACCATGTGTATCTGATTTTATACCAGACATGAAATATGAGCGGGGGAGGAGAGGAATTAATATTTTTTGAGCCTTTATACTATATACCCTGTAATATACTGTTTCATTTAGACTTTACCACATCCCTGTGAGGCAGGTATTATTTCTGTTATCCCATTTTTATCAAAGAGCTATTTAAGTTCAAAGAAGGTAAGTGGGCAAGTCGCACATGGTAAGTGCAGGAGCCAGATATGAACCCAAGTTTGTTTCTTCTACCACATCCTGTCATAATGTGGTATAGAGAAAGAATACCCAACAGGCAGGAACCTGATTGTGCTATTTAACATGGGCAAATCAGTTAACCACTCTTCAAGACCTTTGACTGCCTGAAATTTCTCTCAATAATTAATCCCTAAGGGACAAAGAATTATAGTAATCTGACATAATTCTGCTGGAAGCGAAGGGTTTTTAATGCAGAGATGATAAGGATGGGAAAAGTAATTGCAAACTGAGAGGAACGTTGCATAGCAAGAACTTTAGAACTTACCCTCTAGTGAACAAGAACCAGGGAAGATTTGTGATATATAGTAATATGGTCAAAGTATATTTAAGAAAGATTATGTTAGCCATGTTTATAAGACAGGTTAAAGCAGGTATGAGAAAGGGAAACTAGTCAGGGGAATACTATAGAAATGATTACTCAGAAGGCATGTGGTGGAAATGAAAGATATCAAAATCAAAAGGCCATCAGGTAGTGCCACATACCTAAGCACTTAGTTATTTGCTGGTCATAGCCAGGAAAAGATACATTTATGCTTCAAATAACATAGTTGGGTATTTGGTACTGTTTTGACTTTGGTTATATATGTCTGTTTCCAGGCTCCGAAATATTCACTACCTCTTTAATACTGCCCTCTTCCTCATCGCCTGGCGCCTTCTCATTGCAAGATCTCAGGTGGCTCGGAATGTGTGGTTCTTCATCGTGAGCTTTTGTTACAAATTCCTCTCCTACTTTAGGGTGTCCAGCACACTCAAGGTCTGAGAACATTTGGCGATCTCCTTTTGTTTGGAACCTCTCAGATACCTCTAAAACAGCAACTGTGGTTCTCAAGATTAGGTAGTAACAAATATGTCCAAGTCATTACCTGTCAAATGTGCTGTCACGTATATCCTTATTTCTTAACTATACACTTTTATTTCAGTGAGAGAAGGAAAGTCATATCCTAGCCTATAATCGTACATATGTTAGGAAAAAATTGTTTACTGATTGTTTCCTAACACTCTATTCTATGCTCTTGAATATAAAACACCAAAGTACACCCATCTTCCCATATTTAGCTTTTTTCCTCCTTGAGAGGACTAATTTCAACTCAATAAACATGGAAGAACACATGGTAGAAGCTGAGATATGCTAAAGAAAGGCTGTTCTAACCTTGGAACCATTCTAGTGTACTTAGTATAAAGGTTTAAAATCAAGGTAAGTAGAGGAAGGAAGGTCTCAACATCTTCACAAATGTTGTTAGAGAAATAATTCTCCACCGAGGTTTCTGCTTTCTTTTTGTGTTATACCATGGAGTCCTGTTTGAGGGCTGGGGGAATTAGAAAAGTGGGTTCACATTTAACATTTTCCTTAACTATACCCACTTCTGAAACCTAAAAAAAACCAAGAGGTGTAAATAATTATGTATAAAGTGAAGGCTCAAGCGTATTTTCACTGGGACTCTTTATTATGCTTTTAAGTAAAAATTAGTTCCCGTAATTTGAATTTGACATCGATTATTTCTAAATCTTTTGAATCACCAGTTTTCCTGATAACCTCCTAAGGGTTTCCCTCTTCTTCATTAAAGTCTCCAAATCCTTTATATTTAAGTTTATATTGCTCAGGCCTCGATTAGAGATTAGAGTGACTAATGTTAGAGGAAGGTCCTAGGCTAGAATCATGTAAAAACCCATTTCCCTGATCTTTGCCATTGAGGAAAGCCAAATTTCAAATAAAATTTTAAATGCTAGTTTTAGCTTTTTCTGTAAGTGGGGAAGTTTACTCTTTCACCAGGATTTGCTAGTATCTTGATCACTCCAGTTGCAGAGTGTTACCTGTAGAATGTGCAGCAGAAAAGGACAGACTTCATTAAGTGACTCTAAGTTTAGAGAGGGGCTTCCCTGGTGGCGCAGTGCTTAAGAATCCGCCTACCAATGCACGGGACATGGGTTCGAGCCCTGACCCTGAAAGATCCCACATGCGCAGAGCAACGACTGAGCCTGCGCTCTAGAGCCCGCGAGCCACAAGTACTGAGCCCACGTGCCACAACTACTGAAGCCTGAGCGCCTGGAGCCTGTGCTCCGCAACAAGAGAAGCCGCCACAATGAGCAGCCCTCGGCAGCTAGAGAAGCCCACGCACAGCCACAGAACACCCAACGCAGCCAATAAATAAATAAATAAAATAAATCTATAAGTTTAGAGACCAGGTGTTGTTTTGTTTGTTTAAAAATATTTTAGGTATAATGCAGATGAGTAAAAAACTAATCTCAAAATCCTGTATTAATAATATAACTGTTATCCCAACCTTCCTCATATTTGCGAGACGAGTGCACGTCGGATTGCAGCATTTCACGTTAAGAACGTGGACTGTGATTCACATAGAGTACCCGGGGCCTAAGCAACTAAAAATAATCACAGCTACTCGGAAACTACATGAGCACAAAATGTTAACGACAGTTGTATTTATGCTCACTGAGATAATTGGTTAATACTCAGAAAGGCACACGAGGTGGCCGAAGTATACCAGGGCCATGAGAATGACTTCTAGCCCAGTATTACTTGAGATTTTTCTGAACCCCATAAAGGGCATTTGGGGGGGAACTCTTCTGGGCAGTGTCTGTCCCAATCTTATCTAAGTTCTGGGAACTACTTCCCAGGGCAGACAACCCAGTTCTGAAACAAAGTACCTGGTTATCTTCTGTTCAAGATGTCTGTATGACATGTTTGAGTTACATTGATTAAGATACAAACTGTAGATAATGATAAAAATGAAATCAAGATACAATTCAATGAAATTGGACAAAACATAATAGTTCTAAGAATTTACTATCTTTTGATTATTTTATGTTTCACCAATTCAATAAATTCCACTGATCAAGTATTCACATTTTGACTTGATTAAATGAAAATTTGAAGTAAAAAATGGTTTCCTCTCTTCTAGTGTTTAACTGCTGACTACTGCAGTTGATCTCCCGCCTCCTCCCTAGAAAAATGATATAAAGAAACTACCAGTTGAATATAAATTAACACACACCCATAACGCTTCATTTTTTTCAGACACCATTAATAGGGTTACACTTACATGTTGAAGCATGTTCTACCCGTGACATTAGAGAAATGACATGAATAAAGTTCTCTTGTGATGATTAAGCAGCTTGTGATGATTAAGCAGTAAAAGTAGGTATCTGCATGAAAGAAAATCCCTAGTTATTTTATATCAAGACCGAGTGACAATAATTTGAGTGCCTAATATATACACTCCAATGAGAAAGAAACTTCTACTTTTGGGAAGCGGACAGTGAGGACAAAGAAAAGGTTATGTTTAAAAAGAAGTTTTGGTAATCCCTATATTCTGCACCCATAAGATATATGATACAGTAACAAACATAACAGAGTTGAAGACAGTCACCACCTGAGGCAATTAATACTAGAAAAAGTTGAGGCAGATGAGCACACAAATCAGAAAAACATTTCTCACAATTTTATACTAACCTAACATATCTGCAGTTAACAGCTCACTTTAATAAACTGATTTAGAATCTCAAGGTAAACACTGATCTGAGAAGGGCCTAATACCCAAATAGTGTTATCTCACAGTGAACATAACAATTAAAGTACGTCAGACTAAAGCTTCCAAAAACATCAATAATTTTTAAAGTTCATGTGAATCACATGCAAATTTCCACACAGCTATTTTTCTCTGTAACTGCAAATCTAATAACTATACTCTGGGAACATAAGCAACTGCCTAGAGTAAAAAGTAATGACTGTCCCATGTGCCCACACAGAGATATGGAAAAATGCTCACTGCCTAGATTACTTTTAAAAAATATTTTTAAAAATTACAAAATAGGTCTTCCCTGGTGGCGCAGTGGTTAAGAATCCGCCTGCCAATGCAGGGGACATGGGTTCGAGCCCTGGTCCGGGAAGATCCCACATGCCGCGGAGCAACTAAGCCCATGCACCACAACTACTGAGCCTGCGCTCCAGAGCCCGCGAGCCACAACTACTGAAGCCCGTGTGCCTAGAGCCCGTGTTCTGCAACGAGAAGCCACCGCAATGAGACGCCCTCGCACCGCAACAAAGAGTAGCCCCGCTCACCGCAACTAGAGAAAGCCCGCGTGCAGCAACAAAGACCCAAGCCAGGCATAAATAAATAAATAAATAAATTTAAATAATTTTTTTTTAAATTACAAAATAAAATTAGAAATTGCTCAGTTTAGGATGTAACTGGCTTGAAAGACAGGAATGCCCTGTGAGGTGTAGATACAATTATGACAAAGGATACTTAACTGAAATTGAGTTTTAATAGCTAGAAACAGCTCTCTTAACACACAGGAAAACATTTTAGGTGTGTCTCTACTTTATTTGAAATAGCAGTTCCAAGCTGGAACCGTGAATCGGCTGGGGAGATGTGGGGTTGGGGAACTTTCATCAATCCTAGAAAAATATCTTAAAGAAATTAAAGGTAAGTATAATACAAGAAATCACCAAATTGACTTGCATAGTTGCTTGGAAACAGAATTTACAAAATATTCATTACATAATTATATGTCGTGTTGCTGAAGGTCTGCTTTAGTATGTAGCTTTCATCAATGTACACTTTCCCCCAAACCTTCTCATTCTGAGTTTTACCTTAAAATTATTACACAAATAGCATAAATGAGTTACGATGTTTGGAAGAATTATTCATCTAATTTCTTTTGATAAATATCCAGTACAACTTGGGAGTTGCTGAAACAAAACTATTAAATGTTTTGCTGATTATAATCTTACAGGTTTATAAACTTGAGTCAACTGCTCAATTTTCATCACTCGTCCATTCATAACACGAAAAATCTAGAATAAATCCAATCTCATACAGCAATTTAGCTCCATCTGAAGCAAAGGAAATGTAACTGAGTGATAAAGATTGCTGTAGTTTTCCTAGAAGGAAAAAGAAACTGAAATATGAGGAACTGAGGCTTATTTGGGGGTACATGATCATAAAGGGACAAAGAAGTTGTACAATTTATTTTATTTAGAGTCCAAATGTTCAGGATTGAGACACTAAATGAGTGTTTTGTGGTTTTTTTCTCTTAAAACAACACAATAAAAAAACTACAAGAAAACCAAAAATTCCAAGGCAGTTTGTTTCCTACTTTTAATATAATGCTAAGTGATACTGTCACTAAAATATTTCAAAAGGGGTGGGGGGAACTACAAGAAATAACTTGGATATTACTCCAGGCATCATACCATAAGGTAGTGAACAGTGATCTATTTGGACAGTGCTGACAAAAGGTGACTCACTTTGAAGGTTTGCTACACCTCCAAAGAGAAAGGGAGGAACTTAAGTACTAGGTTAAAGGGCATGATGAGATTTTAAAGATCCTAAGGCTCATGTTTAAGTAATTTTTGAACATTCAAAAATATGCATCTCGAACTGAAGTTTAAGATTCAAAATTTTAAATTTTGAAGCAAGGGGGCTGCATATAAGTTTACTTTTTGTTACTTGAATTACTAACCTAAGACATAAAAAGACAACGCATAACATATGTCTACTTATACCATTAAAAAATTAGGAGATCTTAGTCATTCCTTTATGAATTGCAAAGTTAAGTTAGTATTAAAGATTGTAAACTTTGTCTGCATTAGTAAATTATTTATTATAAAAATTCAGTGCTTTATATCATAAAATGTATATGAGAAAAATGTAGTTATTAATCACTTAAGTTGAGAATTAGAAATAATTTTGTATTTCTCATATTGAGTTAAGCTTTTACCAAGAGGTAGTCTGAGGTGTACAAATACTGTAGCAGAGAATTATTCACCTAAACGTTTCATCTCCTTTTATAGGCCAATATATGCAAACACAGTTTAAAAAAAACACATTTCACATAATTTGAGATCTCAACTCTTAAAAATATTTAGGATGGAATATGTATACATATATATATTATGAATGCCCTAATAAAATAAAGAGGATTGAGTAATAAAGTTGCGTATCCTACTGGAGGCACCCCAGGCACACACCAAGGCTACCTAATAGGCCAGTACACTGTTCTCTGCAACAGAAAAGAAACACTTGGTGAGGTCAAAACCTCCTAATAAATCCTAACATGCAAGTATACTTCATCATTCATCATACAAATGGCTGGTCAGAATCTTAATAACTTTGATTGCCCAAAATCTGACCCTATTTGAGGAGTTTCAGGTGGAAACCCTTTTTAACTTTTAAAATGGAAATCAATGGCAAAGTAGGATTGTGCTTCAAAGAAATTCCTTTTATAGTCAGTTTTAATGGGATGGGTTAATTCCATTAAAATTTTAATATGGTATTTGGAAAACACGGAAACAATTAAAAATCATATATAAGTACCAGAATAATTTTTAAAATCCTTCTTAAAGATACTTAACTGTTACAATCCTAACTGAAAGAAAATAATTCTAAATTAATATTCTTCCTATTTTAAAAAAAACCCTGAAACTTAATTGAACTTTCTGACAAGCAGATTCACAGAACTGACATTCAGTCTAAAACAGCTAAAATTTTAATTCTAATTAAAATTCCTTTTCCTAGTCTACCTTCATTGGAAATAATATCTGAAGAAAAGAAATCAGAAATACGGAGACAGTCATTCATTATTTGGAATTTTCTGAATTCAAAAACCTTTCAAAGCATGTTTGTTACCTACATTAATCAGTTAATTTAATGGCTCAATGATAAACTGTATGTCAAACAATGATACTTCTGTTATTATCTGCAAAATACCATTCCACATAAGCTTGAATGAAAAGTAGTTTTATCAGTATTTCTCCTTCTCTCCATTACATTATCTGCCCCAACTGTTTGACTTTTCTTTTACCTTTTAAAAGAATGCAATTTGAAAAACTCTAACTTGTGATGCCCTGTTCTCTAAAAACCACCATTTTAAATCTTGTCTTTTAATCTTGGCCTTGTTACTTACCTGGAATTTTGTCTCCCCATCTCCCTAAATGACTTAAACCATGAGGATTGGTTGATGATTCTTCTACTATCATTAAGTATTACAAAAGGAAAAATGATATTGGCACACATATGCCAAATTTAGTTTTTAACAGCACCTGAGTGATATACCCCTCTCATTATTTTCAATCTTTTATAGTCTATAAATTTTAAATCAATCCTTAAATAGTAAGAAAGCTAGACAAACACAATCTAATACAAAATCAGTCACATTCAGGACATTCTGAATGCAGACACTTCTTTCATAATACAGTTTTACAGTTTAACGGACACTGTTTAATATTATAATCTCTCAAATCCGACATTATCTTGTCTTACTTAAATATTTGCCTCGTACTTCTATTTTATTTAAAGTTACCCTGTTGCCCACTCACCATAACACATACAAAATATGCTACTTATCCTCTTAATCTTTTACAGACTGGTAATTTTCATCATTAGTAGTGGACCTTTTTATTACTCACCCCCTGCTCCCAAAGTATACCAATAATAAGGATCAGATTAGGAAACTTAGCATCTTTTTTAAACATGTGCTTTCTTCTCCCTGTATAAGTGCCCACTATATAATTTGTGAATGATACCTCTGTTACATATTATAGCATCTATGTACCTGCCCCTGTAAGAATTCACCTTAGTCTTTCATGACCCTGCCCTGATCAGAAAAGTCAATCGCCAGAGTTTAAAGAAAAGCAGTAACCGTCCTAAGACTGAATTATTGGATAAATGGTCTTGTCGTTATGGCTTAACAGTCATATGGCTATAACACAGGGACCCCTCCCTCTCTTCCTTTATTAACAATGGGACCTGACCACACTTTTTAAAGTCTAGACTAGTTTTCCACATGTTTTACATATTTTATTCTGACATCATATCTTTTAAAAACAAACAGATGCAAACATTTGCACTTATCAATGCCATTTTCTTTAGATGTGGTTTGACTTCTTCCTTCAGGCTCTTTGTCATCAAGAAGCAAGGTTTGATTTCGATACTGCCGTTTGCTAAGAAAATATCAGAAGGGGTCATC
>JANTQK010001603.1:202727-212820 GCA_029224305.1 Caperea marginata | reverse complement strand
TCAACGCAATATTCCAGTGGGCTTATTCACTGATTAGATTAGCTGTATAATTTCTTCTAGGACATTTGTAAGAGACACAACACATATAGGATTTCAGTTTGGGTTTTTTTCTTTTTTTTTTTCCCCCTAGGGTGATTCCTGCTTCTCATTCATATTTTCTTTTCTTTGAATATATTGCACAATATTTTATTATTAAAAAAGGTTTTACGTCTCAGGCAAAAAGTTTTTCTCCTTTACTTGGGAGGTGTTAATGTGTATTATTTTCTAAAAGAGGTAAGTGGTTGTCTGTGTGGCCATCTTCAAAGGGAACCTAGGGAGGAACAAAAAGACCAAAGCATTAGTTTTATTCCTTACACTATTTCCTCTAAACACAACACTTCATTTTGGGCAATTTCTTTCTGGGTGCCAAGAGCTACTATTTAGATATATGATACTATACTATCATAGTATCAATGATACTATGACTTAGAGATCGGCACCATTTATACTACACCACTTACAGAACTGACGGGTTTGTAGGCTCCAAGTCTGAAACGACAGTAAATTATTTCGACTATAAATTTTCCAATTCCATGTAACATGCCTGTAATAAAAAATAAGTTTATGTTTTTAATTAAATTATG
Source organism: Caperea marginata (assembly GCA_029224305.1). NCBI lineage: Eukaryota > Metazoa > Chordata > Mammalia > Artiodactyla > Neobalaenidae > Caperea > Caperea marginata. Next base: position 212,197 of record JANTQK010001603.1, on the reverse strand, counting down.
CTTTTAATGAAGTTTCTTCCTAAGTTATTCATTTCCTAATTTTGTAAGTAAGAATAAAAAACTATTATAAAGGAATAGATAAGGAAACAGTTTGCTTTATTCACTTCCACAGTCAAAAATATCAAGACAATTGAATTTTAAAATAAATGAATTTCTTTTCAAAATCACAAGGCCACATAATTCATGACCTTGACAAAGCAATCTTTTCAAAGGTGCTTAATATGTCTCACACCCACACAATTTTGAAAAATAAATACTACTAGCACCACAAATTTAAATGAATCTAAATAAAGCAGTAACAAAAACTTTCATAAGAAAATCTATTCATCCATTTTAAAAATATAATTCAAACTATATAAACTCCATGTAATATTAAATAGAGGTTAGGATAAAAAAGGAACTGTTTCCTTTCTTTATCTATTATACTTAACTCTCAAATTTTCACAATTACAATTCTGCAAGTTATCTTTGAGAGAATCCTATAATCTTAGGGCGAAAGACCAAAAGTCATAAAAACATTACTGACTAAAAAATTTGTTTTCACATATTTCATAGTTCAACATACCATAAGATACAATTTTACATTGTGTACAGTTAAAAATACCTTAACTGAAAAAGAAAATTTACACTCAAAGTATCTACTATTTCTAGGCATTTTCTCATCTAATCCTACAACACACTTGCAAGTTAGGTATTATTATTCTCATTTTTATATAGAGAAAACAATTTCAGAAAATTTAGGTGACCTACACAAGGCTATCACCATGTAAATGACAGAACTTGGGTCCAATTCTAGGCTCTCTCTAGCACACTAAGTAATCTCCCGTAAATCACTGAATGCAGTGAACTGAGTCATGTGCAACGCTTAATCAATACAATTTTTGAGGTTTGAAATTAAATCTTAAAGAAAAAGTTCTTTAAGTATCAAAACATGAGAATGTGTATATTTCTTTCCCCTTTTAAGTAAAAGCATCTTGATTTTTACTGTTAGCAGAACTTTTAGAAATTAAGACAAAAAAAGGAATGAATCTTAACCTGTTGTTGAAAAGATTCCTCCAACAATACCACAAAGCCTTACAAAAAACTGCCAGAATGGCATATGCTCCTCAGTAACTGTCACCATAAGAGAGCTGAGATCATATTTCATAAAAATCCCAGAGACTCCATGGCTGCCTGCAGCATGGTTAATGACACGTTCCTAAAGGAAGGCAAAAGGAAGGGGAGAGATAGGAGGTAGAGACAAACAGGATTCACATCATTAGGTTACTTGTATACAGTCAATATGAAGCCCTCCAGCCCTCCTGAACAAGAGGGACAACCAAATCTCTTTATGAATTGTCCTACTAGACCAAGCTCTCCAGAAATAGAAAATTATTCTGTATTCTTTGTATGGTTAGCTTTTGAAGCAATCAAAAGAACAGAATCATTTTTTACTATTTTCTCAAAAAGGTCACTTTACATACTACAAGGTTTCTACTAAACTCAAGAGTTTATATGGCACATTCTTCATCGACCAAATCAATGAAAACTACATTCCTATTTTGACATACTTTTTGTATTATTCCTTTGCTGAGAATTTACAAAATAATTCTATCTACTTCCTGTCATTTGAACGATAAGATTTAAAACCAATTTCAATTTCTGTTGTTCCTTTTAAACTATATGAGATAGAGTACAGGAAGAAAACATAGTACATTAATTTGAAAGATATCAATATCTGAGCTACTGCTTCAGTTTTTAAAGGAATTTTTTTCTTGAAAGGAGTGTAACTAAAATTATAAACCTACCACAGTGTGCACACTGAGTGAGAATATATTGTTTCATTCCATCCTGTTTACACTTCAAAACTCAAGTTTGCAAATTTCTAATAAATTTCTATTATAGCATGAAACAACTATGCTACCACAGTGCTTTGTCATGATTTTTGTGTCAGGCCCTACCTGTTTTTACTAAGCTGTAACTAAACTGCAAGCTTTAGGAAGACACGTAACACGGGAAATTAAAACAATTTCATGTGGGCATTACAAAACCTCTTTGCTTATTAGCACAACAGAGCCTTATAAGCCATTGATCAAGTTTCCAATATAAAGTGACTTCATCTTAAAGTTCTGATAAGTTCAATATTTTGCCAAAATTATAAATATATTGTCACTACCTATGTGAGTGGATATTGTTTTAGGGATCATGGTGTCTACATAACAAAAGACTCATAATGATTCACTTTTGGTCTAGGAACAATGAAGGTCAGCCCTGTCCTTCTCATCCTCCACTCTACCAACTCCAGTTATTCCTTTTTTTTTTTTTTAAAGTGAAATACAACTACTGTAGTTGTCCTGTCAGTACTAACACACCCCACAAAGGTCAAATGCTCTGGGATTCTATTTTTTTTTTCTTGTTGATTTACTTTTGTTATTTAAAGTGCATCCTGGAGATAATTTCATATCAGTATATATAGATATCTTTCTCTCTCTCTCTTTTTTAAAGTTGCATGTTCCTCCATTTTGTTGATGTATCACTTGGGTTGTTTCCAGTCTTCTGCCATTACAAGTAACAAAACGAATAGTCTCTTATACAATATCACTTTTTTTCCACCGTATCTTTGGATAAAATTTCTAGAAGTGGGATTGCTGGGTCAAAAGGTAAATGCATATGTCATTCTTCAGATATTGCCAAACTCCCTTCCAAGAGACTATGCCATTTTGCACTTCCTTAGCAATGTATGCATGCCTGTTTTCCCCAAAGCCGTGCTGCTGTGTAGACTGCCTGACCTTCAGGTGTTGCCAACCTTAGTGAGAAATGGTATCTCCCCACCCATAAAGAAATGCTAAAAAGCACAATACATACTTGTAGACACTTTACCTAGTTTCTCTTTCTCTCTGTATGTGAGCATGTGCGTGCACACACACACACACGGAGTTACACATACTTGATTTTTCCTCCTGAACCATTTGAAAAGTTATAAACACGTGACACTTCACCCCTAAAAACTTTAGTATTTAGTTTTCCAAGAATAAGGAAAACCCTACAATTATTGAGGACATAGTCAACATAAGTTATAAGACTATCAAAGGAAAATTTCATACGGAGGAAAGCAAATTTTTAAAAGCACTTAAATTTTGGAATTCTTCTGGATACTAGTATTTGAATATTCACCATTCTTGAACACAATAAGAAAACATAGCTTATAAAAATAAAAAATTAACAACAAAAAGAATGAAAGAAAGAAAGAAAACATGGCCCCAGAGTAGGTGAGAAATCTGTTAAACTGCCCAATTCCAAAATTCTGCTTCTCACTGTCAATATTTACTTATAAGGCCACTCCACCCTAAGGTTACAGAATGTTTGTCCTCTCAATTAGATGAATATGAAGCCCTAACTTAGGAAGGCAAACCCTCTAAATCTGCTATCTGAGTCACAATAACCATGCGTGTCCCAGGGCAGATACATTAATTAAAAAATAAATAACAGAGAAATCAGAAAATCTGCTGGCAGATTAAAAAAACTGCTTATACCAATACATGGGAAAACACTGAATATTAAGATATAAAGATTAAAATAATTAATATCATAGTTTAATAATTTTTTACTAATTGAAAACATTCCAGATTTTAAAAATCTACTTCTTTTCTTACTTTAAAACATACTTAATACCCATTTCTGATATTTTATTGACTTAAAATAAAATGTCAATGCATTTCAAATTTTAAATGGAGGAGGGCATTACCTGAAACTCCAAACTAATTTTGTAGAGGGACTATAAAATGCTTTAAATAAATAATTTTACCAGTTGGATTCAACTTACCCTTTCTGTCACAGAAAACTGATGGGTGTCTGCTGAAATTTTATATGTATGTAGTTTTGTTGGCACGATCGTAATAAAATATTGGAACATCTGGTTGTCTAGAATAAAAACAAAATGTAGTTTTTTTCATCAATCCAGTAGCAATGAAACTACTACCAAATACATCAGCCTTCCATTAAATACATCTAATCTGAAATTTAATGCTACTTATAACTTAATGTCTAACAAAAGAATATTATAAAAGAATCAATGAAAGCAATATATTCACACTTGGTAAAACAAGTTCTCAGTAAGCATAAAATAGTCAGACAGGGCTTTCCTGGTGGCACAGTGGTTGAGAATCTGCCTGCTAATGCAGGGGACACGGGTTCGAGGCCTAGTCTGGGAAGATCCCACATGCCGTGGAGCAGCTGGGCCCGTGAGCCACAATTACTGAGCCTGCGCGTCTGGAGCTTGTGCTCTGCAACAAGAGAGGCCGCGATAGTGAGAGGCCCATGCACCGCGATGAAGACTGGCCCCCGCTTGCCACAACTAGAGAAAGCCCTCGCACAGAAAAGAAGACCCAACACAGCCATAAATAAATAAATAAAAACACTTAAAAAAAAAGTTAAAAAAAAAAAATACTCACACACACACACACACACATCTATTAGATATCAAAAAAGATGAGCTAGTGATCTAGTTAGATATCCTTTATAATCATTATCATCTTTTTATAAAATATGGAAAATAAAAGCATTTCTTTATAGTACAGAAACTAATAAAAATAAAGTTATAATAGCATAACCACCACAAGACACATTTTCAGTTTCTACTAATATCTGAAGAGAAATAAATAAACCAAAACTGAATTAGCTATTGGATATATAAACCAAAATGTAGCCTTTGGATAAATATGAAGAATCAATACCACAGTAGGAAAATAAGCAAAGAAACTACTCAATGATGGCCTGGAGTTACTATGTAATCAAAATGATCATATTTATATAGTCATTAGGCATTTCTAGGTTTAATACAAGTCATAAACACCAGTATATTACTAATTATTAATTAATTTTAAACAATTAACAGTTCACATAATACAAAACATGTTAATTCTCTAGGTCTACATTCTAGAAAATTTAGAACTAGATATATCTATCTATAGTTTCAGCTAGGTAAGTGAATAGGGCCTCATTACGTTTGTGATGTACTTCATGTCACATGGTGATAATTGTCTATGATAACTGAGTACATGAATAAAATATATCAGTTTTAAATGTATGGTTTGATAAATTTTGACAAACGTTTTTATCCATACGGTCACCACCACTATCAAAATATAAAACATTTTAATCACCCCAAAAAGTTCCTTTGAACCCCTTTTCAGTCAATCCCTTCTATCTCTTGGTCCTAGGCCAACCATTAATCTACCTTCTATTGTTACAGACTAGTTTTGCCTATTCTAGAATTGCATATAAATGGAGGTATACAGTATGTATTTTCATGTGTCTAGCATGAATTAATTTTTATTTTTATTTCCATCAGTTCAACTTCTCTGTCTCTTATCTCAGTGTAATTCAGAATAGTAGAGGGAAAGGTAAAATTGTAGATAGAAGGGAGAGGTAAGAGTAATGGTCTCTTCAACACTAACATTAAACAAGTTTCTAACAAAATAAAGCAAAGCCTGTTTCAACTTCACCATTTCTTATTTCACCTACCACTATAACTACCACTTGTACCACTATAACTTTCAAAAACATAGAACAGTTTCTGGCCAGTTCTATTATTAATTTCAACTTAAATCCTAAATATTACCACAGATAATATTAGAGCAAAAGTGTGTCAACTTTGTCCACCACTAATAAGTGGCTTATCAATTGTGGACGATCTTTCATCTTTTGAGTTGTTCTCTGATGTAAACTGAACTGCTCAATCTGTGCTTATTTTTAAGGTGTTTTACAAATATCTCTATTACATCATAAACAAAAATAACAAGCTGAAAGTGATCGGAGAAGAAGGTGTTCAAGTATGAAGTATTTATGAAAAAAAAGATGAAATTGAGAGTGGTGAGGTTATAACCAATGCTGTACACATGGGTGGGATAATTAGACTTGAGGGAAAAAATGAGAGACAAAGGAAATCTCACCACGTGAGGAATGAAGTCCAATGCAATGAATAGCAGCCAATGAGGGTCAAAGAAACGTGACAGAGAAAATTGGAAACCTTTTAAGCTATGGAGAGAGAACTGCTGAAGACCTATTTGTCTAATATATAAGTCTGTTAGATAACTTAATGGCCAGGCAGGGGGAAAATGCTGTTGCATTAGATTTTGCTGCAAGCCACAAATTGTTCCAAAGGTTATAGGTCTGTCCAAATCTGCACAGCATTAAAGATGTCACTGCTAAGTAATTCCCTCAAAATTCCTACATGAAGGAGGGGGTAGTTACCTGAATCCAACAGATCTGTAATGCTGAATTTTTTCTTTTTCGAAAAAGAGGCCCAATAGAACATATATTAGGAAGGAGAAGAGTATACCTGCTTTAAAGCTTTGAATAACCTACTGACATTCATCTCATGCCATTTTATAAAATAACTCTAAACACCTCTTAGTCTTCCTGAACATGTAAATTTAAAGTCTTTTGAAAATTAATCTGTTCATATTTAGATCTGCTTCTTTACAAAAATGTATAGTTCATTTTAGCATCTTGAAACAAAGTATTAACCAACATGTTTTCAATTGAGCATCTCTTGTAATATTTAATGTATTTTGGTGTAGAATGAACACATAAAGATGAGATTACACAGAACAAAGCTTGTAATTCTCAGAATGTTTCTACTCACACATTTCCAAATTTAGTACACTCAAGCTTCCTTGAGTGAAACATCCCCACACAAATATAAAATACTCATGAATTCTAAATAAAACATCTTTAATGTATCTGATTACAACACTATGCTAAAAGAGTAAAATACTGAAAAGAACATTAATAAATCTATTAGAATTAATAAAAAATGAAATCCTTAATTACAGTTTTGCAAAGGCTAGAATTCCTAGTGGCACAGGAAGCTTTAGACGTCCTTAAGGCATATCATATAATATGACTATGTAAGAAGAAAGGCAACCAAAAATCTTCAAAAAACATGAGAACAGATAACTTACTACAAAATTAAGGAAATAATCCATCCATATTTGCATAAACTGAAACTTTAAATGGAATAGATGGTTAAAACAAACAGTAATAAAAGGTATCTGTACTACTTCTGACTGTGTTAATACCAAACCATTCTAGAAAAACTCTAGGTTTCTCATGTTTGTAAAATTCTCTAGAGAGGTTTCTGATATGGTAAATACAGTATAGATTTTAGAACTTTGAACCTACACAAAGAAGAAAATTCTTCTTATAATGTTCAAACTTTCTTTTGTTCTTATTCTTTCTTTGTTGAATATGGAAAAGCAGTTATGCCCTCTTAACACATTAACTTTTCATATATTTAGAGAGCTTTTAAATTCTACTCCTTCTCCTGATTACTTCTGACTAATTTCTTATTCTGTTGCATGGCTCATTTTTTACCATTTAAAATTCATCCACTACTAGAACAAATTCTCTTACACACATCTCCACTTAAAGATGATCATTTAAACCACTAAAAGATTCATCTGTTTATCTGTTACAAGGGGGTTAGGAAGAGGATTGTTTAAAATGTATTAATACCAAAGTTATAAGAACAATTTGCCTACATGCAAATTCCAACAGTGATTATTAAATACTTACGATCTAATGCAATTTTTTCAGTTCCATCTAAAGGATTAATAATTCCTGGAACAAGCTCTCCAAAAGACAAATGATCTATTCTGTGAGAAAAATTGTAAGCTAAGAGGCAAAAAAAACCAATTAAGTAGAGAAATTAAATTATTCAAAACTACATGTTACAGATTAGTTCACATTCTTACCTATTCTCAAATGAAAATATCTAAAATCTGCTGGTATAATAATATAGTATTTAAAACCATATTATTTTGAGAAAAATACATGCAAATACGTGGGAATTATATGTACAGAGGTAAACACATTCTGATAAAATGCTATATCGCAAATTTCATAATTATATATGAAGTAATATCGAAGAAATAATATGACATCTAATTCTGATAAACAAAAAAATAAGTCTTTTCTAGTCCAAATCATCACATAGAAACAGGATTGTGTTGTTAGAAGAACTGAGATGATGTCCATGAAGCTGATCAGATATATTTTTAATACACACTATTGCTTTAGCACATTTCTGTAACTAAACTTGTTTATTATGGAATTTATTATTTGTTTTTGTTGTCTAAAGGAGACTTTAAAAACTAAGTTTTATGATAATCATTACACAAAACTAACTTGAATACTTTATATATGTGTGTAAATGTCCATATTTAAATTTACATATTGAAACAAGCTTCAAATATATTCTCTTCACTATCTGTAAAAACTAGCAGAAAAAAAAAAAATAGCAGAAATGTGTACTAAGTGATATAAAGCACACCAAGGCTGCTTCTCCCTACCTCAGCAACTTCTGAGCTATGACTAAAAAGAAATATAGGTAGCTTAAAGACAAGAGAAAATGGATTAGTCAATAAGTTAAGATCATTTATTTTCTCCTTTAGATATCTGCTTTCGGCATACCCCACTTCCAAAGCCCTAACTTGCACCTGCACTAAAAATTAAAAAACACACTTTTTTTGCAAGGACATCTTCACAGAAAGAAATTTCAGAAACTGCTTACAGTCGTGGTTGACAAGTGCTGCCAAGTGTGCATGACCTCGGGGATGTGGAATTGCCCTGAAAGGAGGAAAAAAAGATTAAAGTAATAACATTTAAATACATAACTAATTAAAATCATAAAGGGGATCTTTCCTAAGTTATATAATTTTCTTAGTATAAAATAATACAACAACATACTTGGCCCATGATTTAAGTAGGTAAATCTCATCTCAGTAATGCAATAAACTGGGGGTTGGCAAACGTTTTCTGTAAAGAGTCAGACAGTAAATATTTTAGGTTTTGTGGGCCAAGATGAAAAACTGAAGATATTATGTAGTTACATAACAAGAGAGAAAACAAATTTTACAAACTTATTAATGAAATTCAAATTACAATAGTAGTAATTGAGTACTTTTTTGGAATACAGGTATTTTTGCTGGGAGATAACATTTTGCTTTACTGGGGTTTAGAGTTGACATTCTCTATTTTCAAAATCCCAGATAGGATAAGGATAGGATACAAACCAAATGCTTTTCCATTTGGCCTCTCTTATTGATAATATGAGTTATCACATGGAGAGGTAAGTGAAATTGAGAACAAAGGCCAAAATATAGAAGTTCTTACAATATCTGTCAACGTTTCCCTCTTTCAGTTAGTTTTGGAGTAGGATATTGTTTGTATCCAGAAGTGCAATAAAACCTTCTAAATTTCTTTGAGCCAACTATTATTTGTTGACTATATGATACCAAGAAATTCTAAGGTTCCCATCGACAGGTTGGGGATGGAGAGAACAGGTCCTGGCAACAGCAACAAAACAACAAAACATGAATGTTAAGAAGAGTGGGATAACAAAGACAAAGCAGGGGATTCCCTGGCAGCCCAGTGGTTAGGACTCAGCACTTTCACTGCCGAGGGCCCGGGTTTAACCCCTGGTTGAG
>JANTQK010001603.1:181432-194850 GCA_029224305.1 Caperea marginata | reverse complement strand
TGTAATTGTGACCCTAATGTCAGTCTAAATTCTATACACCATTTGCTCTAGGTTAATGATTACAATGAAATTACTTTGATTACTCCTCCTGCTGAACTTGTCTATACCTTGCTTCCCAACCTTTTTCACACCACAGCACACAAAGAAAATGCTATAAAACACACCATGGCAAACAGATGAGGCTACATGTAACTGCTCCCCAGTTACCTTGTGAATAAAACTACTGACAGCAGGGACTATGTGATTCTCCCTTTGACTTCCCCCAACTGCTCGGTATAGTGCTTAACACAGCGGGTAAAGAACTACTGAGTGGCCTACTTTGTGCTCGGCACTATGCTACTTAAATCATTATCTCACTTAGCCTTCGTAACAACCTTGTGAGTTTGTTATTATTCTCTCTTTTTTATATATAAAAAAGAACTCAAAAGATTAAAACATTTTTTCAAAAATCACAGATAATGATGGTCAGTATATAAACCCAATTATGTCAGATTCCTCACTTTCTCACATCCCTAAAAGTAGTTATTTTCTTTAAATAAATAGTAGCTATCATAGCATATTGTGTGATCATGGTTTAGAAACCAGTAAAATTATGAGAATTAAGTTTTTTAATATTCAGACTGCATATGAAAAGAATGAGTGAAAATTTAAAAACAAGTAAAACTTATCTCAAATAATTTTACATTAATAATAATTCTTAAATATTTTAATATAAATTAGAACAAGGGAAGGAATACTTACGAAACACTGTTAAACGTTTTAAAAATTACTGATAAAAATATACAATTACATATTTTTAAGTTTCTAACTTTCTGGCTAAGACATGACTTTTAGTTCATGACAGTTAAATTAAAATAAAACTTTCCTATTCCACAAATGATTCAAAGAAATGGCAGAAACTGTTACAATGGAATAATCAAAGATCTTGCCACAATTACGTAATTCTAACATATTAATCAGTGCCTAATACCTGCAATTCATTATGCTTTACATTTTGTGAGCTATAAAGAAGAAAAAATAAAGTAGGTGCTTTTCAGGAGCTTAGAATCTAGCTGAAGAGACAAGCTGTCCAGAAAAAATATTTATTAAAAAAATCAGAGACTTAAATAAACGTGAAGAGAGTGGGAGTGACAGACACTCAGTATGGAGAGAATACTAGAAAAACAGCATAAATAAATTTTAGAGGATAAGTTCAAGATGATTATCTCCTCAAATTCTCACAATGTCCAAAGAAACAGAAAAATGAGGACACAAACTGTATCATTATTTTAAATCATTTTAAATTAGCATCCATATGCTGGAAATTATCAAAAACTTATGCAAGACAGCATACAAGGGAGACTAAATTGAGAAAAGAGCCCAAAACATAATTTATTTCATGGGACAGGAAAATCCACGAAAGCAGTAAATCCCCAGTTCAGAGTAACAGAGGAAAACAGGTGATAAAAGATAACAAGACACTTGAGGAAGAGACAGTCACCATCCTAAGAAGACTTCTAGCAGTTCAATTGAGTGCCAGAGACCAAATCACAAAGGGCATTCCACAGCATTATTATTCCCAGATTACATGTGACCTGGACTGTATTCTAAATTAAGCAAAAATACTGCTACAGCTGGCTGCTAATGAGGACAGTCACACCAGTTAAAGAAAAAAGGAATTACCCTAGCTGAATTTAACCTGTCAAAACAAATACAGAAAAGGAAATTTGGGGTGCCGTGGTGAACCACTCTGCCATCCTGAACCCAATGTGACTTCCTGCTTTCTTTTCAAAAGCATCTGAAGCTCTAATTTTGCTTAGAAGAAACACAGTATATCTAAACTATGTATCCTTCTCCTTTCATTTAGGTCTGGAAAAAAAAAAAGTGGGGGCAGGGAGGGAAAGGGAACCGACATAACTCAACAGTCTATCTCAACTCTCAGTCAGTTAACTGGCCATTTATTTTCCCATCCTAAAGATGAACAAGAAAATAGATAGCTAGATAGACAAAAAGATTCATTAATTTGAAAGAAGTGGTAAATCTGAGGTCCGAGGGCTAATTTTCCTCTGTGATACAATTTCTAAAAAGAAGAAGAAAAGTGAAGTTTTTCTAATTATTTCTCAATGAGATTTAACATCATGAAGACAGAAAAAAATGGAGTGATCTGCAATATATCAAAGGTGGCAAATATAATCACTGAATTTTAAAACATAATGAAGGCATTGAAAAAAAAAGACTGATCCTGCCGGATCAAGGTCATCTCCCAGAACTCACAGGCAAAGTTCAAAATATGCATCTTATGCAAGAATTGATAAAAATATTGAGAACCACTCCATGAAATTCAACATCACTTGATAAGAATTTTAAAAAAGAGGTAAAACCATTACTCTGAACATCATTAAAGCAAACAAACAAGCAAAAAACACTTAAAACTTCAGATCATTAATACCATCAAAAGCCAAAAATAACTAAAGGGGATCCACACTTGGATATATAGGATAAATATTTGAATTTCAAAAGTAAAAGAAAAAAGCATATAAGTAGATAAATATGTTACCTGCAAAGAAAAAAAAAATTATGCCAGAAGGCAATAAAGGAATGTCTATAAAGTTTTGAGTGTAAAACACCATAAAGCAAGAATTCTATCCTCAGCCAACCTTACATGTATTAAGAACAGAATGACATAGGCAGTCTGTCATAAAACATAACCCACATATTCTTGCTTGATAAGGAAGTCACAAAAAGTCTCTCACAAAACGATAAACAAAAATAAAGAAACTAAGAAGGGTAGAAAATAAAAGCAATAAAACATAAAGTTGAATCATTATTCCTAAAATAGTATGAAACAGAATGCAAATGTTAGTGTCTGATAATAACCATCTAGATCTAAATTTCCAGATAATAGTTTAACATGCAATAACATGGTACCTGAATTTGTAAGGTTCCTAACCTCATTAAAAATTACTGATATCAATTTTTTGAGTGGCAATACAGGAGTTAGGAAGTAGGGCGGTTCAGAGTGGCAGTAACAAGTTACTTTTCTTTAGAAAATTTTATTTAAAAAGTGTGTATCAAAAGGCATAAATATATTTTGTTCATGTAAACTAAAAATAATTTGGTAATCTAGACCTAAAAAAAAAAAAACCTAGACCTAAAAAAAAAAAAAAAAAAAAAAACTGACCTAAGAGCTTCCTTTTTTTCTCCTCCACACATTCAGTTACTTCTAATCCTCCTCCATCACTTTTAGTCTTCACTTTGCAATTTTGTTTAAAGAGGGTTCACAACTGTCAATGGTAAACAAAACAACTCAAGAATGCATGGGTAAACATAAGTACCACAATGCCAACAAGGCAGTCAGCAAGGCAGAGAAGCTGGGAGTTCCATGCTTTGTTCTCTAAAGCTTCTTTAGGGCTAGTTCTGATCATGACCTGTTATCACCTACCCCTGTAATGTGATACCTGCCCCTGTAATGTGATGGTGTTTTCTGACAAATTAATTTTATTACACACAACTTGTGCTATGAAAACAATAAGAGAATGTCAGTATTTCACTAGGTCTGGGAAATGGAGGTGTGAAGGAGAGAGGAAGAAGTAAATGCATATGAAATTTCTCCTCTTAGATAATGCTTCATTCTTGATTACAAGAGAAATATAGCTCAAATGTTTTTAAGAACTTAAATTTGGTAAAAGAAGAATACAAATAAGACACAGAATTTCCAAATCATTAGAAGAAAAGAAGAAAATTTCATCACTATAGCAACTGTATAAAAGAGAAAAGGAAACTGTTAGGAAGCATTAACAAAAAATATAAAATAAGTATAAGATTAAAGAGGCTTATCCAGAATGCTAACAAGGCTTTGGTATTAGATATAATTTGGTAATTATATCTATATAATTTGGTAATTAGATATAATTTTTTCTTCCCCCTAAATGTTTACAAAGAATATGGAGTACTTCTGTTTATTTGTTTTGTTTTTGTTTCATTTATTTTTTATTGAAGTATAGCTGATTTACAATGTTGTATACTACTTTTGAATTAAGAAAATATATTTTTAAAAAACTAGCTCAGACAAAATTAAAAGCAAATATCAAAACTGTCTTCAAGGGAACAACTCCTCAAAGCATACTATTTAAAAGAACATGTAAATCAAACTTACTGGTTCATAAACTAGACCATCTGCAGATGCAACCATTGTTTCTGCTAAATCCAATACATCTGCTCCAATATCTGCATAAAAAAGAATTAGAAGTTTTATATTCTATGCTGAGAGTCAAACTATATCCACTAACCACTAACATAAGAAAAAATAAATGGAAAAGGAAAAGAGATTTAAGGTTGTTCTTAGATGAAATCTTTTAGAAATTAATTTCCTTAATTGGATAAAATGATTTCACACTTTAAACAATTTGTCTGAACTACTGAATTCTTGGTCTCTACTTTTCCAGCAGTAATTTAAGACACAATTTAAGATGAAAAAGCATCTTCATTTTTGAGAACTATACTGACTCAAACATTATCTATCTAGCATATTAACATTTTTCCACTTCTACCAGTATAATTAAGTGAAGCCAGCGAAGAAAACAGAAAAGGGTAACATAACCATTAACTTAAAAGATTTGGATCTGTATTTTAATATGCAAAAGTAAAAGTAAAAGGTAGTAAATTGAAACCGTGAAACAGGATATGTTTCTGGAATGTGGGTGTAAAAACCGGTACGCCAAACAAGAAAGAAATAAAGGATATCCCTAAACTAGAACTTCAATTTATAAAAATTTCCTCCAATTTTCTTTCATTTTAATTATACTAATGTGAAAGTTAAATCTCCTTATGGAGAAGAAATTTAAAGAATACAAGCTGGGGAGAAAAACAATTTGTATTCTTAAATTAAGATATCATAAAGGAAAAATAAAGTTAAAACAACCAGCGGCTTTTACTTTTTACTAGCAACTGTTTAAACCATAATCTATATATGCAATCATCAGGTTAAACATGTACTTACACTGACACTTCATGGCAACAGTAATATCTATATTGATTCTCAATTTGCTAAAAGACAAAAAGGAAACATTAGAACCTACCAATTGATCAACAAAACATGAGCAATATAAATCAACTGATCTATGAAAAACTTGGACTTCATACAGAATAAAATATGTCAATTAGAACTTGGATAGCATTCATATGGGCAAAACAAAGGCACTTTAAAAGTAAAAATTCTATTTCGTAATTATTCCAAAAGCCTTTCTGATTTCACAAGTTTTTAACACAGTATCCTTCATTTTAATGGCAATTCTACAATTAGTAAGTCCAAGCAACTCAGAGAAAAGTATTAACCTCTGTTTACATAAACCTTACATAGACTATGCCATTAAACAATACAAAACTTTCAAAATCAAAAGTTAGGAATTGAAAGCCTTTCTCTCCTTATTTACCAAATAAATACCATACATCAGGCATTGTACCTGATGTCCTACAAATACTATCCTCTTTATTCTTTACCATGGACCTATAAAGTAGATAGCTTCAGCTCTACAAATAAGCCAGTGGTGTTTACAGCAGTTTAAATAAATGCCTGGCTTAAGACCACATAACCACTGAAGTGGCATATTGGAAACTAGGTCTGTGTGACTCAAGATAAATGTACCCAAATTACCAGAAAAAAAACCAAACCTGATTCTTAAAGCTTTGCACGGCCTTTTAAAAAGGCTCAACCAATGCCTTATTTTCAAGTGCTTAGTTCAAATCAAATTAATTTTCAAATATCAGAATCAGCGCCATGAATAACAGAATGAGTACAGTCAGGATCAGTCCTGTCCTGTGCTTCCTATCAAGACTTTTTTCACTCTAATAATTTTCATCTGGTTTCAATAGGGAGTACAGATTTTTAGAACTTCACAGAGTCTTAAAGTAGTCTGGAGTTCAAACTGTGTTCCAAATAACCCTGGGGTTTAGGCTCAGGAGCTTTTATAGGAAGAGGATGAGGCCAAGTAGACAGGCTTCTGGGCATCCCCACTACACTTACGTGGTGAACTACATGACTTCATTTGGAAAGAATCAAAATTATTTCATTGGTGCTAAAACCAAAATAAGAAAAACAACAAATTCCTTAAAAACTAATGGCATTAAGAATAACACTGATGTTATAGATCAAGAAACTGAGGTCCAAAAGAAGTCAGTTATATGACTTGCCCAAGGTTACAAAGCAACTATTACAAATGTTGACTGACTGAATTCTCACTGACCTGAAGAGGAAAGTACTATAATTATTATCCCCATTTTACAGAAAAGGAAACTGAAGCACATGCAGAAATAGATTTAGTAAGTTCCCTAAATGGCAGAGCTGTGATTGAAATTGAGAAGTAAATGTTTCCTGCTATCTAGTGCAATCTAAGTATTATAAACCTGTTATCTTCAATCAATTAAAAAATCCAAATAATACAAAAAAATTAAAATAAAGTATATTTTGTGTCCTAATTAAGGTACTAATATTTTCAAAGGTTTAAAAGTGATGTTGTTTACCTTAAAATATAGTTTATACACAATTTACAACAATCAAGCTATAAGCATAAACAATGTAACCTTAGACAATTTATTTTCCAGCTCACACAGATGAGTAAGATATTTCAAAATCTAAAGAGTAAACAATTTCAAAACATCAAACAATTTCCGTCATTTCAACATCTAAGGAAAAACATATTCTCCTAACCTTTTTAAATAAATGCACATTCAATCAGAGAACGTTTCTCTTAGAATTTAACCAGTATTCAAATTATTCTAAAATGTTTTACCTAATGCATACAATTAATGAGGATTTTTCAGTACTATTTCTTCAGAATTAAAATAAACCAAGTATAAAAGGTCAGACTTTTTAAAAAAATATGTTACCTTCAGAGCAATTTAAATCTAAAGGTATTTCAAAAAAAAGTTACCTAGAAAAATCCTTGTCTACTTCATATTCATACTTCATCCACGTATCTTGATATACTGAAAATTCCATTATAGTTAATAAAGCCATAGTGGTAAATGCTATTAGAGAAACTGAGAAACCAACAAAAAAAGAAAGAATTAAAACAATTTTTAAAAGGTAAACAGCAGAAAACTATTTTAAGTAAGATTAAAATTAGCAAAGAATACCCTAATATGATTGCCATGTGAACGAATATAATAAAAGCTTTTTCTTAAAATAGTCATTATAAATTTTTTTCTAAAACAGCTCAAAAATGAAGATTTAATGAACACAAACATGAACACAAACATTTGCACTACTGAGAAAGCATTTTATTTCTTCAATATGAAGGACATTTCTCACTAAATAGATTTGTCAAAATTCTACGATACATAAAACTTTTACCTTGTTATATATAGCAGTGTCACAGATAAGATAAATGATGAAAGTAAGCATAAGTTTTACAACACAAATTTGAAAGTAGTCCCCTCATAATTAAAAATGTATCCATGCCTATAGTCCAATTAAAAACAAAACAAAAAAAACTGGCTTAATTTCTTAGATCCTGAGAAACCACAACAATCTGTGTCAGAAACTCAAATAACATCTCCAAATCTCTAATAAAACTCTTTCTACTTTGAAAGCTCCTAAGTATTTCACTTCATTTATAAAAGTAAAAGATCTAACAAAAAGAAAAAGCACTATCATGTACTATGACAAACTACACTTAAAATGGATTGTGCATCAAGAACTTGTACTATTTTCATTAACAAAAGTTAATCACAAGAGATTAGAAATAGCAAGCAATTTATTACACATTTTACAAAATGAAATGTCAATCTTATGGGAAGTATATTGTCTTATCAGGTCTTCATGGGGAAAGAAATAATAGTAAATACTGTTACAGTTGCGTATTTTTCTGATATATTTCATTATTTATTTATTTATTTAACAAATACTACTATCTGTACCAGACACTGCTCTGAGCATTTTATAAATATTAATTTATTTAATTGCTACTGCAACTCTACCTGGTAAATACTGATATCATCCCCATTTCATAGAAGAAGAAACTAAAGCATAGACAGATTAACTTCCTCAAGATCAAGTAGTTAGGAAGGGGCAGAGGTGGAATTTAAATCCAGACCGTCTGATTCCAAAGTCTAAGCTCTTAACTATTACCCTATGCTGCCTCTCTTCAGTAATGTGAATGTCTATAATGTCTAAATTGACTTATTCTTAACCAAAACAGACTGAGGCAGTTTCAACATCATTAAATAACTTCAATTCTATTTACATATAAGAATCTCGTTAATATACGTATACATAACTCAAGAGCACCAAAGCAGTAAAGCTGGATTAATTTGTTCAGTAATGTTTTAATAAACACTGCTAAATGCACAGACTGCACTGGGTTGGATGCCAAAAAGAATATATATAAGAATAAAATTAAGGCAAATAGTGTGACATGAGGACAGTCCAACTATCAAGTTACTGCACAGTTCATTGATGAGTTCTTCCTCATGGCTACATTTCTGTATGTTCTTGATTGATAACTTAGAAGTTGCACTTACTGAAGGAGTTTTAATTTGAACTGATACTCACCTGTACCCCCACTGGCTGAAGTCTCTACATAGCTGTCAGGAACTTTCGGAAAGGCATCCAACTCTTTCACCAAACTTAAGGTTTTCTTCCGATTCAGTCGCCTCATCTTCAGGAAAACCTTCTTCTTCTTTCATATAGTCATGCTAAGGAATAAAAAATGAATAAATGAATCCTCCAAAAAGATTAAAAGGTTTCTTTTATTTTTAGATAACTGACAAATGTCCTTGGAACAACGTAACATTCTCATTCCTCCTTGAGAAAAAAAAAAAAGCTTAACACTTATCCACATCTCTTTTTTTCTCCATTTCCACCCTGACAAAAAGTACTAATGAAAGGCAATTTACACACACACACATTAAATAGCCAAAAAAAGTGAAAAGCAATTCAATCACATTTGTAATATTTGAATATACAAATTAAAATAAGAAAGTTTTTCGCCTATGAAATTAACAAAACATATAAAAATAATACATTCCCATTAATGGATGACAATGAAGTAAAACAGACATGCTCATACACTGCTAACAAGAATATAAATATTCACCACTCTTCTTCTGACTAAGTAAATTCCTTTTTTAGGAATGTATCCGAAGGAAAATATCTGTGTTGCGCACAAAAATTTGATGAGGATATTTCTTGTATGGCTATTTTTAAATAATGAAGATAGAAACGAACTCCTCGTATCCAATATACAAATTACAGTGAATTAAAAGTTCTAAATCTATGTAAACACTGAAAATCTTATAAAAGAAAACATTTAATGATGTAAGAAAATACTCATAATACATTAAGCAAAGACCAGAAGGCCATATTCCAGTTTTATGGGAGACAGGGAAAAAGATATATGGGAAACAAACAGAAAGCCTATACACAAAATGTTATGAGTAGATCATGGGAAGATTTTGTCTTCTTTACAAAATTATGGACTTTCCAAATTATCTGTTTTTATAATAAAAATATTATTTAAAAATTGACTGCTTGCTATTCTCTTTTTGATCAATATGCCAACTACATCTAAAATATGCTAGTCATAAAAATAACTGAAATCTCAAATATTTATATAATTTTATATGACTGATTTATATAAATAATATTATAGGTGATACTACAAGCATTACCGGAAATCAAAGTTGTATTGATAAAATCAACACATAACAGAATAAGTTAAATGGTTGCAAAAGTCACTAAAAGAAAAAGAATGTCTCTAGAAGAAGGCAGAAAGACTTGTCTGAAATCTAAGTAGGATTAATACAGAAAGAACAGACCACAGAAAGAGCATTCATGGAGAAAAAGGAGAACTCAGGGGAGTAAAAACTGGCAGTAATCATGAACACTGTCCAAAAGAGAGCAGGCCCTAACCAGGGGCACTACTAATCAGTCCATGAAGGAGCCATTGCCCTAAAATGAAGCTTAATGCATTAATGGATTGATTTCATTTGCCATTATAAACACCCAACTAACTCCCCTTGCTGATTCCATGCTCAAAAGTGGCCTTCAGAATATAATTTTGCTTTTCATGTATATGGTTTTCCTAAGGAAAAAAAGAACATGTAGACAAGAGATGACAGTATTTGATACCCATGACAGTTATAAAACTGCTCTTCTCATCTGTAAATTAAGCTTCTGAGTGTTTATTAAGCATAAGCCATACTCCTCAAGTTTGTTCAACTCAATAATCAAATTTATTTTCTGTACCTGCTTAGCAGTAACAGCACCAAGACTGATCCTTCTTCCATCGTTCAATTTATACTCATTCTTTCCTACAGGAGTTAAATAATAAATATGTTCAAGCCACTTATCTTTAAGACAAAACTCTCCACTTAAGCTCAAGTCCAACTCCAACTACTGTATAGATCTCCAGCTGCATACCTACAGCAAAACTTAAAGGTATGAGTTGTCCATATTCATATACTGAGACTACTTCCTCACCTCTCAACTAAATTTGCTCTCAGCAAGGTCATTAACAACTTGCTTAGTACCAAATCCAATGGACACTTTTTAGCCCTTAATCAATTTTGCTTCTGAGAAAATATATTTTCTCACTTATTCATCACTTCTTTTTCTTCTTGAAACAGTCTCTTACCTTGGCTTAGGTAATACTATACTCCTGATTTTTTTGTTTTACCTCTAAGACCTTCTTTGGCTTATTTTGCAGATTCTTCTTCCTCTCAGAGGGCACTAGGCCCTCCTCCCAACCTCCACACTTTCCCCAAGTGATCTCCCATCCCTTCCATTTCTATCTACATGTTGATTCCTCTCAAATCTTTGTTCCCAGTCCAAATCTTTCTGCAGACATGTATATCTTTTTGCCTTCTATTACATTTTCATTAGGGCATTCCAGAGACAATTCAGACTAAACAAGTCTAAAAATAAATACTTCACCATACCAAACCTGTTTCTCCTCCTGTGTCCCTATATTCATTAATGATGACACATGCACTCAAATGCACAAGCTAGAAACATAAGTTGCATCCTTAGACTTAAACTCTTCCTAAATGTCTCTCAAATCTGTCATTTCTTTTCCAGGCCCATTGAGAAGTTCCTTAGTAGAAGCCTAGTCTCAGCTGCCATAATCTATCTCTGCATTGCTTCAATCTTCAATCTTTCAATTCACTCTCCACACTACAATCAATAATATTTTTAATACATAAAACTGATCATATAAATTTTTTTATAGGTTCCCATTACATTTAAAGAGTTTGGACCCTATCCTAACAAGGTTTACAAAGCACTCAAAACACAGGCCCTGCTTATCTCTCTTCAAAACCCAATCCCTCAAAGTCTTAGTTCCAACCATACTAAATCACTTTCTATTCCCTAAACATGCTATTCCCTCTACTATAAATATCCTTCCCCCCCTCCTCCACCTCTACATGTGGCTAACTCCTATTTACTCTTCAAGTCTCAGTCTAAATATCTCTCTCAGGGGAAAAAACAAACTTCTATGACCTCAAACATATGAGTTATAGCATGGGCTCCTAGAACATTGTGCCTTTATCACACTATTTATACTTGCTTGTTTAATTTTGTTTTCTCCATTGTAATTTTAGGGCAGGAACTATGTTTAACTTAATCTTTGTATCTCCAATGCACAGCAGGTTACCTGATAAATATTTATGGAAGGAAGGAAAGAAGGAAGGTGGGAAATTTCCCCAGAAAAACTCATGGTAGCACAGCTTTCCAATCAAAACAGTCATACTTAGATAAGTAAATATGTAAAAATATAAGATCTACAAGAAGAATTTTTGTTTTGCTCACTACAGTGTATCCCTAGCACCTACAACAGTGGTTGGCACACAGTAGGTATAGCATTGTTGAGCAAATGAATTAAACTGTGAATTTTACTTTCTAAACTTTCTATATTGTAATGAGCTCTACAAATGCTTTCTTGTAAATTATATGTAAGTATAAAGATATGGCAAGCAGCTAGTTTTACCAACCCTCTAACACTTCATATAACACTTCACCTATCTGGCACTCCTCCCTTAATCATCTAACCAGTGTACTCACTTGGCTATTTCCCAGCCTCTAGCTTCTTCCATTCCTAGTTTTCATGATTCCATGGCCTGACCCCGAGGGCATGCATAGGGCACTCTCACTGCCTCTCCCCCATCCCGGGATAGAAAGCTGGACAAGAGCAGGCTGTGTCTCACCTTCTGCTAAGACAGCTCTATTCCACAGTGGAGCACCTTGCCACTCTGCTGCTGCTCCGGTCCCATTCTTGTTAGCTCAGCATTAACTGACATCCAAGAAATTCGTTCCACCTCGAAAACTTGCCAATCTACTCTATAGAGCCACTGTTCTGACATGAACAAGTCATCCAATAACTTCCAGTTTTTCTAAAAGCAATCCTTCTACCTGCTCTTTATGAAACATGACATTCTCCTGGTGGTAATTCTCTTTGAATCATACTTCATTTCTGAGACTTACAGGTAAAGAAGTAGCATGTTTTAACATGATATCTCAACCATCTCTTCCCTTTTCAAGTCTATCTTCTAATAATAATAATAAACACACATACTACATAGAATTATAGCTAACTTTCATATTATGTGCTAGGTATTATTTGAAGCACTTTATATATTAAATTCACTTAATCCTCTAAAGGACTCTACAAAGTAAATACTATTTTTATTCTCACTTATAGATAAGGAAACTGAGGCACAGAACAGTTAAGTATTTTCTTTTTTTAAAAAAATATTTATTGGGCTTCCCTGGTGGCGCAGTGGTTGAGAATCTGCCTAATGCAGGGGACACGGGTTCGAGCCCTGGTCTGGGAGGATCCCACATGCCGCGGAGCAACTAGGCCCGTGAGCCACAACTACTGAGCCTGCACGTCTGGAGCCTGTGCTTCTCAACAAGAGAGGCCACGATAGTGAGAGGCCCGCGCACTGCGATGAGGAGTGGCCCCCGCTTGCCGCAGCTAGAGGAAGCCCTCGCACAGAAACGAAGACCCAACACAGCCATAAATAAATAAATAATTAAAGGTGCTAATAATTTTTAAAAAAATGGTTAGCGGTTGAATAAACCACAAGAGAGGACTTTAGTAAAAAAAAAAAAAAAAAAAATTATTTATTTATTTGGTTGCACCGGCTCTTAGTTGTGGCAGGTGGGCTCCTTCGTTGCGGCTCGCCAGCTCCTTAGTTGTGGCTCCTGTACTCCTTAGTTGCAGCACACAGGCTCCTTGGCATGTGAACTCTTAGTTGCTGCATGCATGTGGGATCTAGTTCCCTGACCAGGGATTGAACCCGGGCCCCCTGCATTGGGAGTGCAGAGTCTTATCCACTGCGCCACCAGGGAAGTCCCCAGTCAAGTATTTTCAAGGGCCACATAGCAGGTGGTAGAAACTGGATTCACTGCCAAGCAGCTTGGTTCCAGAGTCCATGCT